>ML798740.1:26444-37198 GCA_009831015.1 Picea engelmannii | reverse complement strand
AGGTCAGATCTTTTCTTGTGCTTCTACATCTTGAATATATTGTGATCTCCATGTGTTGATGAATCTTGTATGCACTTAATAACTCAATAAATTAGTAGTAGTTAGTGATTCCAAGAAAGAATTTGGCTTGGGATCATTACACTATCTTATTTCCCCCCACCTGTAATGTGTCTGGGACGTCGACCCCACATTTTACCTATTCTGACAGAAATTTAAATTGTAAATTGTGAATGGCCAACAACGGATTTTGTGGTGTTATCATCGTTGTTAACTGTTCTGAATAGCACCTTATTTTACCCATAGAGTGGAAGCGACTTGTTTTGACATAGAAATGGAAGGAATGAATTAAATATTCGTATATTTATAGTCGTTTTAATAGAAACAATGACTTTGGTAAATTTATGCTTGTGAAATTATTTTTCCAGTGGTGGTTTCCCTGCTTGTATTCTGCAGTTTCCGAGTAATTAGTGTCCATGGAAATTTTATATAACGGATTTATTGATGTAATGATGGATGCAGTGATGACAGTTGTGATTAACACAACTGTCGTGCCAATTTTATTTGTGATATAACAATCATATAATATTTTAATAAAGATTAACAGTTTTGGTTGTTTAATAGTTAGCATGAGCCTTAATAGTTCCAGTTCAATTATGTTATAATTGTTGATTGGATGTAATTATGATTGTTGCAATTAATTCCATACACAACGATTGAGATGATGCAAACCTTATAATTATAGGGAGGTTGTTATAACATTTAAACAAATAGTTCATGAATTTATTACATTGTTTCCTAGTGTTATGATGTAAACTAAACAATGTTTCACCATCATGGCAAGTCTAATATTTATAAGAGCACTTCCTTCCAACTCTAATTGTGGCAAGACTAACTGTTTAGCATTTTAATAAAATGTGATCTATCTTTTAGTTTTAATTAACTTGCGTTTTATGATTGTACAATCCTTATATTTCCTTGATGTATAACGGTGTTTCACAAGAACCCTTAATGATAAAAATCATGTACAAGAATGTAATGACTCATCAATGCAAGGATTATTGTGATGTAGGATGTTAATGGTGTATGATGTAAATGTGTTAATGGAGAATAATATCCATGATTGCAGAAGTTAGAAGGATGCATAACAAGATGTAGTTTTATTAGTCAATTCTTTATTAAATTTCCAAGATGAATAATTGTAGTTATTCTTTACGTTGACTTGATGGATGCGAGATTACATGAGAGACCGCAAAATGTATATCACTTCTCACGCCTTGGGTTTTACTTTAATTAATGATTGATTAATTAGCGGGCTTGGAAATTAAATAGAATTGTGCCTCAAAATTTGTTTTGCTAGATATATTTGTATGTCATCTCTCTTGCGTGCTTGTAAATTTAAGGTTGATTAAAGTAATGTCTAAATATTAGATTTATTTGGTTATGTGTGGTGAAAGGCCACTAATTATCGGTTGTTTTTTATTTATTTGTGTTCCATGAAAATGTTGAATCAATGATTGCTAATTCTCGCTTGCATTGAAGGCTCGTGTTACATGTGTCAGATTGGTGTTGTTGCGTTTGGTTGATTTGATGTTGTCTTTTAGCTTATTATGCGTGGTCTTTCTTGTGTCAGGTGGGATGTAGACACCTCATTGTTCCTCAGAACAATCCCCAGCCTTGAGACCTTGAATGGTCAAAATCGATGGGAACCTCGGCTTGAGTGTTGCTTATGTGTCCTGGAGGTCCTAACCATTGTAGGGTAGGACAGGTGGGTAGTTTTTTTTAGTTTCATCTGATTGGCTTTCATATGTTGCTTCCAGTTGCATGATGTCCTAGTATACTAGGTCATTATGTTTGTCTGATGCATGATTTGTGTGCATTGTGTTCGTCGTCGAGTTGCATTTATTGATTGTTTATCGTTGTCACTTTTCTGCATAAAAAAAAATTAAAAAAAATTATTACACTTGTTATGCGTTGCATCTTGTTGTAATGACAGGGTTCGTTACATATGGTATCAGAGTCGGTTCTACCTGCATCTTGGGATCACTATGACTTCCCTTGATTATATACTTGATTATAAAATGTCTCTAATTAAATTGGTTTGTATTCATGCAGGTAATCATGTTTAGAGGATGCCACAGAGGCAGACGATGAGGTGCTAGGGGAGGAGGCGTGATGACACCAATAGCATCCACAAACTAGAGGTCTAACCCCCAGGGAGATGAACAGGTTTTTGAGTAGGAACAGATAGTTGTGGGCGATGTAGTTGGGTTGATGAGGTCCTTTCAGAGGATGTCTGAGGCACTGATCATCCATTTGGATAGAGATGAGACCAGGGTGCCAACACCTCCTGAGGGTCCACCCTAGTCGATACTGGTAGCATTCACCATGAACTTGAGAAGGTCAAGTTTCTTGAGTTCTTTGGTGCCTCATATAGCACAACCGCTGAGGCATGGTTGGAGAATATGGTGATGTGATTTGCACTTCGCGACTATAACTCCAACATGAAGGTTTGCATGATGGTATTTCAACTGAAAGGGAGTGCTCTTCTCTGGTGGAAGACTCTCCTTCCACAATTAAACATGTCTGTCGAAGACATGCCATGGGAACTGTTCGAAGAATAGTTATGGGAGAGGTATATGTATGAGGAATTCATTGAGCGTCAGCTAAATGAGTTCAACACCTTGTGATAGGGTAGTCGTACAGTGCTCGAGTACGAGGCCCATTTCATGGAGCTTATTCGATATGCTATGCACCTAAATACCAAGAAAATTAAGGTCAACAAGTTCGTGTTCGACCTTAATGTCAACATTCGTGTAAAGGTGAGGATTATGATGCCTCAAACCTTGCATGATGTTGTCTAGAAGGCCCTCATAGCAGAGGAGGAGCTCATCAGCAGGGGTCAGAGTAGGACTCTGGAAAGACCGAGAGGAATGGATATATCTGGTGTGCAGTAGCATCAAACACCAGTTAGGCATGCACTAGGGTATCAAGAAACTCTGAGAGGATCCACCTTCACCACACCTCAATGACCATCATCTCAAAAACAGACTCCTTACAGATGACCATAGCACCATAAATAATGTTGAATGTAGCAACAACAATTTAGGCTTGTTCAGTAGAATAGACAAGGGTTCCAAGCTGGTGGGATGTCAGCTTCTACTTCAGGTACCATGAGTACTGGACTAAAGATAGGGTGTTGGACATGTGGAGAGCCACATTACCAATGTGAATGACCATTTGAGAGTACCAGAGCATCTGGATCTTCTAGATCCATTACCGTGGGAGATTTGGGAAAGGCCCATCAGATTCATGCAACAGTGAATAACCACCAGGAAGAGCACCATTCAATGGTGCTCAAAATGTCAGGTACTATCGCTGACCATACCCTTAGTATTTTGATAGATCTAGGTGCTATAGAGACTTTTATTGATGGTGCAACACTAAAAATAATTAAGGTAAAGGCAGTTGAACATGATGAGTTTAGATTTGTACAAATGGCTTCTGGAGCCAAACAAAAGGTTGGAGGGAAGGTTATGGGTTGTATCCTTAACCTCATAGAGTTTTTCACTAAGGAAATCCTGTACATTATCTAAGGGTCTTATGATGTCATGATCAGTATGGACTAGTTGGAATCACATGAGGCGATACTCAACTATAATATGAAACGATTGAGCTTGCTCAATGATGAGGGAAAAAGACACGTGATTGTAGCTAGGAACCAAGGAGTTTTCCTAAGGTTCATCTCTTCCCTACAACTATGAAAGAGAATGCATCAAGGATGCCATATTTATGTGATCCTTGCGTTAAACGAAAAAGGCATGGTGGAAGGATTGGAAAACCTTCTGGTAGTATGAGAGTTTGTAGATGTATTCCCAAAGGAGTTACCAGGGTTGTCGCCTGAGAGGGAATTGGAATTTACCATAGACCTAAAAATGGGAACTGAACCGATAGCAAGAACACCTTATCAGATGTCAACCCCAGAGTTACAGGAGTTGAAAATGCAACTAAAGGAGTTGTTGGACCTAGGACTTATACATCCAAGTGTGTCACTGTGGGGTGCGCATGTTATTTTCATACAAAATAAGGATGGGTCGTGGAGACTCTACATTGAGTATTGTCAATTGAACAAGGCAACAATCAAGAATCAATATCTGTTTCCAAGGATTGATGATCTTTTTGATTAGATGAAAGGTGTGATGGTGTTTTCGAAGATCGACTTGATATTGTGGTATAACCAGTTACGAATCAAGGAGGATGACATCCCTAAGAGATCCTTTAAGACAAGTTTTGGACATTACAAGTTTACTATTTTACCATTTGGATTGACGAACACCCCAGGGGCATTTATGAGTTTGATGAATGGGGTGTTCTGCGAATACTTGGACAAGTTCGTCCAAGTATTCATTGACAATATTTTGATTTACTCTCGGATGATGGAGGAGCATGAAGAACACTTGCGCATGGTACTGCAATGTCTAAAATAGAAAAAATAGTTTGGGAAGCTATCAAAATGCTCGTTTTATAAATAAAAAATTCACTACTTACGACATGTCATCTCCGGCGAAGGTATTGTTGTGGATCCAACAAAGGTCGAGGCTATTATGGAATATATTTCACTGGAAAATGTCCCAGAAGTGTGTAGCTTCATGGGTTTGGCAGGATACTATCGACGGTTCACCGAGGGTTTTTCGAAGATAGAAAATTCGATTACGAAATTGTACAAGAAGAACAAGAAGTTTGTTTGGACTGAGAATTGCATGCAAGCATTTCAGAGGCTCAAGGGGTTTTTGATGAGAGTGTTGATACTAAAGGTACCTAACATGGATGATGACTTCTTAGTATGCACTGACGCATCCAAGGAAGGCTTAGGTGGAGTCTTGAAGCAAGATGGTCGAGTGATCTCTTACATCTAGAGAAAGTTAAGAAGACATGAAGAGAACTATGCAACACATGATTTGGAGCTGTTAGCCATTGTGTATACCTTGAGAGTATGGAGACACTACCTTAATGGACAAAAATTTGAACTAAAAATGGATCACTATGGTTTACAACACACCTTTACATAGAGCAACTTGAATGCGCGACAACGACATTGGTCGGAATTTCTTAGCGAATACAATTTCGAGATTACTTACATAAAAGTAACATTGAACAGAGTGGCAGATGCGTTGAGTCAGAGACCACACAAATTTTTGGTGATTCCTCTTCAAACGAATCTACATGAAAATATTCTAACTTTACAGTGTGATGATGACTGGTACAAAGAGGTCTAGGATTTTATCGGACAAAACATAATGATGGTACCAAAATTTGAGGGTTTTACTATGGAAAACGAGAGATTATTGAGGTTCAATAATCAGATTTACATGTTGCCCAATAATGAGTTGAGTATTTTGATCCTAAAGGAGGCTCATAGAGCAGTATACACGGCTCATCCTGAAGTCACGAAGATGAGGGCCGACCTTAAACCTTTATTCCTTTGGAAAGGAATGAAGGAAGACATAGTCAACTACGTTGCAAGATGTCTAGAATGTCAGTAGGTGAAGGCTGAACATAGACATTTGACAAGATTACTATAGCCACATGCCATTCTAGAATCTAAATGGGAGGTCATTTCAATGGATTTCATTATTGGATTTCCACTGACGACAAGGAGACACAACTCTATTTTTGTGGCAGTTGACACTCTGATGAAGAGTGCTCATTTTATTCCTGTACGTACGACATATCAGGAACCTAAAATATCTAGAGTTTTCATTAGTGATATTGTGAGGATGCATGGCATGAATAAGAGGATTATATCCGATCGAGGATCGATGTTTACAAGATTATTTTGGACGAGTTTCCAAGAGGCCTTGGGAACCCAACTTAACTTTAGTACCACATATCATCCAGAGAAAGATAGGTAGATCAAACAAATAAACCAAATGTTGGAGGATATGTTGTGTATGTACGTGATGGACCAATATAAGTGTTGGGAGTAATTATTTCCACGGGTATAATTTTCATATAACAACAATTATAAAAGCACCATTAAGATGACACCTTTCGAGTTTATTTACGGGCGATCGCGTCAGATGCCTTTGAGTTGAGATTGGCTTGAGGATAGGGTCCTGGTGGGACCAAAAGTGATGTAAGAAATGGAAGACCAAATGAAAACCATAAGACAAAGGATCAAGGAAGTGTAGGATCGACAAAAGAGTTATGTCGATGTGCATCGTTTCGACCGTAGTTATGAAGTTGGTGATTGAGTCTTGTTGCAAGTGAAACTGCATAAGAGTTTGATCAAGTTTGAAAAGGGTGATAAACTCTCTCCTAGGTTCATGGGACCCTTCAAGATTGTGGAAAGGAAGGGGCCCATGGCCTATTGACTAGCCTTGCCTGATTCTTTGAGGCATATGTACGATGTTTTTCACATTTCTATTTTGAGACATTATGTTAGTGATCCTACACATGTTATTGACATGAATTCCTTGAAGATATCAGATGAGGGTGCACTCACAGTGGAGCCAATTTTCATCCTAGACCATCGCATTCGATAACTATGACATCAAACAGTAGATCAGGTCAAGGTCCAGTGGGACAACTATAGTCTGCACTCGACAACCTGGGAGGATGCATATGATATGCGTTAGCAGTTTCCATTTTTGTTTGATAGATAGACATATGATATTGTGATACACTTTATTTTGGCACTTACATACTATGAAACTTCAGGAAGAAGTTTAAAACAAGAGGGGGTGTATGTAACATCCCGCTCTTTCATACACTGATCAAACTTATTCTTTGCATGCAAGTGATCTGGTTCGTTATACGATTGGCTATTTGATTATTATTATGAGATGTTTTGGATCTGATGATATGATATTTTTGCTATATTTATATCGACAAGTGCTATTGACTAGTTCCTCCTGAATGTGCAGGAATTTGAATGTTAGAGGATGCCAATGGCATCAACGAATATCTTTGGACTCTGGATCGAGTCAGGGAGTGGAATGTTATGGGTTGAATGTTCTTGATATTACAAATGTGACATATGACTAGATATTATGATGTTGATTGTTATTGCTAACACATTTTGTTGATGGATGCAGGCTGACGGTAGCTTGCTAACCAGACTCACATAGGAGTAAAGGGGTCATGCATGAAAACCAGAGACATTGAGAGAGAGGTGTGGCATCATCCCTACCACAACCTACTAGCACTCCCATCGTGGCTCGAACTATAGGTTAAGGATTACCTATTTCAAGATATCCATGATGTCATGAGGGAAGACTATGAAAGTCGCTCACGATGATTCTAAGGGGTGCACAATAAGGCAGGGTCCTTTTTCCTTAGAGGCCCTTAGTCTCCCACAAGATCACCTGATGGAATATTGACTCCAGGGGTTTGACGTCTACCAAATTCATTCAATAGGTGAGTGGCACTCTTGGAGCACGTAGTGCATCTTGAAGGGCACGTCGCGCAAATAAAATAGGAATGTAGGCGAGTGGCACCCTTGGAGCACATAGTGTGTTCTGAAGGGCATGTTGCAATTTTAACTATGGTAATTTAATAAACCTAGTACCTAGAAAACTATGCCTCCTTAGGACCTAGTCAACCTTAAAATGAATTATGGTATGAGTGAAGTTTAATAAAAAAAATTCCCTTAAGAACTTTCCCCAAGCCTAGTGAATTTAAAACCTAGGTCTAAGTAGAATATGAGAACAAACAAAATGGGCTAAATGGACATGTAACAAGAATGGGGTAAAGAAAATTCAATCTTTAATAATTAAAGTAAATTTTTTTAATGAAGGTTTAATTATTAAAAGGGGTAAATGGTTGTTTTTGTCTAAATTTGTTAATTCTTAACTTATTTAAATAAAAATGTAAACTTAAAGAAAAAGGGGAATGCCTAACTTAATATGGAATCTAGCCTTTGGAACTTTATATTTGTGAACTGATATAGGCTTTAAGTAAGGCATAATTCATTTAAGAAATGTAAGGGATTAAAGGGACACCGAGGAGCGTTTTTAGGAATGTTTTTAGGTGGGTGAGGGAAATAGGAAAATTAATTAATTGATAAATTGATTTTCTGGTGCAACTAAGGGATCAGGTGACATGTGTGCAGGGGAGATTTTTCCTAATTAAATTAATAAAAAATAATCTAATGAGGGTTTGGGAAACTAATCACTAAGGAAAATATATAAAAAGGATGTTGGAGGAGGAGTATGGATCACGTCTGGTATGCGTAAGGTTACATTGCCAGAATTTATCTTGACTGAATTTTTCTTGTGGGAGTTGGGATACCCAGCTCGGTTAACAAGTGGTAGCTCAACCTTGTGAGGTGAGTTGGGAGCTAGCATTCTTTGGTATTGTGTGCATGGCCCCTTTGCGTCTCGGGGGGCTCATGGGGCTCAGGGGGAGGAATATTATGCCTAGCATTGGCTGGGACGTACCAGTGAGGTCTCATCGATTATCCAACAGGAGATGGAAGGAGTGCAAGCATGGGACAGCCGAATAGGACTCGGCACCATCGGTTATGGTATTCTATTGATCCTAGCTTGCCATGATTTAGTTCCAGTATTTCACTATATTTTAATGCAAATGGTTCATTTACATGATTTCATATTCGGTAACCGTGGATTAAAATTTCTATTAAATGTGATGTTGGATATTCTTCAATACAGTGTATAATCAATGAGTAGAATCATGTGTTAATTCAAAATTCTTTTTGTTGAATTTTTTGTTAAAATTGAGTTTATGATCATTCAATTTATACGCAAAAGAGTTGTTGAAATTTTTGTTAAAAGTGAGGTTGCGTTCATTCAATTTCTATGCAAAATATTCGTTGAAATTTTTGTTAAAAATGAGATTGTGTTTATTCAGTTTCTACGCAAAAGAGTTGTCATTGTTTCTCCTTCCTTGGCGCCATTGACTCCATGTGCCCAAGACATGGATTAAGATTTTGGTAGGTCTCTGTCATGGCCACAACCCTTCTTGTACCTTCTATTTTCATTTGGTGTGGAACCTTATGGATTTAACTAGGTTTACATACTTTTTTTCACATCTGCCTATAGCCTACCCCTTTTGGCGTGATTGGGTACTTAGCAGTCGCCTTGTTAATTTTTTTGAATTTTCTTGCGATAGATTTCCTTTTTCCCTTGATGATTCCATTGTGTAGAGTCTGTGGCCATTGTAAGACTTCCCAAAACCATCATTGACTTGAATTTGTTGAAGGCTGACCTTCAACAACTTGCACATGTATTGATTGAGTTGGAGTTGACGTAGATGTGGCACGAGGTTGTACTTCGCCACTATGAAATCTTGTTTCAGTTTCATTTCTCTGAACTTTGGACCTAATTAAATCTTCAATATCAACATACTATCCCATGGGTTCATGAATAGGACTCTTGAGTGATCACGAAGAGACTTTTCTCCTTTTTCTCTTCAAAACCGTAATTTTAAAGGCTTGATAATGCATTTCAAACTGTCGATTGTGTTTTTATAACCCTTTTTATTTACTGTGATTCCAATAAGGAGGTTACTATGGTCCTGTGGGTGAATGGGAGTGTTATCGATATATCAATGTTGATGGAGTCGAGATTCCTAGTTCTGGTGTGTATGGTGACTGAACCAAAAACCTTTTCCTCTGTTTTTGTAATCCCCTTCAAGTGTTGTGATTAAAACTTTGGACTGCATATTGTTTTCATTCGCGGAGGTTGTCTCAATCTTCTAGTGGCTAGAATTATCCCATACCCAACCCTTTACCTACATTTTTTATAATATATTTAATGCAATTTAATGTTGGTATGTGTAACGTTTTAATTCTAGAGTTATTATCTTATTTTTTCTTGGCCATAACGCGCACAGGCCCCAAACCTTTCCACCCATGAAGTGTTGGGGACTCACCCTACTTACCCCGATTCCCTTGCAGTCACCCCAATGATTAGGTCATTTCCTCTCTTCTTTCCCCCCATCCATAACGCGACTGGGACATCAACCCCACATTTTACATATTCTGGGAGAAATTTAAATTGTAAATTGTGAATGGCCAACAACAGATTTTGTGGCATTATCATCGTTGTTAACTATTCTAAATAGCGCCTTCTTTTACCCATAGAGTGGTAGCGATTTGTTTTGACAGAGAAACGGCGGGAATCAATTAAATATTCGTATATTTATAGTCATTTTAAGAGCAACGATGACTTTGGTAAATTTATGCTTGTGAAATTATTTTTTCAGTGGCAGTTTCCCTTTTTGTATTCTGTAGTTTCTAAGTAATTAGTTTCCATGGAAATTTTATATAAGAGATTTATTGTTGTAATGATGGATGCAGTGATGATAACTGTGATTAACACAACTTCCGTGCCCATTTTAATTGTGATATAAAAGTTATATAATATTTTAATAAAGATTAACACTTTTGGTCATTTAATAGTTGGCATCAACCTTAATAGTTACAGTTCAATTATGTTATAACTTTTGATTGGATGTAATTACGGTTGTTGCAATTAATTCCATACACATCAATTGAGTTGATGTGAACCTTATAATTCTAGGGATGTTGTTACAATATTTAAACAAACAGTTCATGAATTTATTACACTGTGTCCTAGCGTTATGCTGTAAACTAAATAGTGTTTTACCATCATGCAAGTCTAATATTTAGAAGAGAACTTCCTTCCAACTCTAATTGTGGCAAGACTAATTGTTTATCACTTTAATAAACTGTGATCTATCTTTCAGTTTTAATTAAATTGCATTTTATGATT
>ML798740.1:0-26344 GCA_009831015.1 Picea engelmannii | reverse complement strand
CCAATAGCATCCACAAACTAGAGGTCTAACCCCCAGGGAGATGAACAGGTTTTTGAGTAGGAACAGATAGTTGTGGGCGATGTAGTTGGGTTGATGAGGTCCTTTCAGAGGATGTCTGAGGCACTGATCATCCATTTGGATAGAGATGAGACCAGGGTGCCAACACCTCCTGAGGGTCCACCCTAGTCGATACTGGTAGCATTCACCATGAACTTGAGAAGGTCAAGTTTCTTGAGTTCTTTGGTGCCTCATATAGCACAACCGCTGAGGCATGGTTGGAGAATATGGTGATGTGATTTGCACTTCGCGACTATAACTCCAACATGAAGGTTTGCATGATGGTATTTCAACTGAAAGGGAGTGCTCTTCTCTGGTGGAAGACTCTCCTTCCACAATTAAACATGTCTGTCGAAGACATGCCATGGGAACTGTTCGAAGAATAGTTATGGGAGAGGTATATGTATGAGGAATTCATTGAGCGTCAGCTAAATGAGTTCAACACCTTGTGATAGGGTAGTCGTACAGTGCTCGAGTACGAGGCCCATTTCATGGAGCTTATTCGATATGCTATGCACCTAAATACCAAGAAAATTAAGGTCAACAAGTTCGTGTTCGACCTTAATGTCAACATTCGTGTAAAGGTGAGGATTATGATGCCTCAAACCTTGCATGATGTTGTCTAGAAGGCCCTCATAGCAGAGGAGGAGCTCATCAGCAGGGGTCAGAGTAGGACTCTGGAAAGACCGAGAGGAATGGATATATCTGGTGTGCAGTAGCATCAAACACCAGTTAGGCATGCACTAGGGTATCAAGAAACTCTGAGAGGATCCACCTTCACCACACCTCAATGACCATCATCTCAAAAACAGACTCCTTACAGATGACCATAGCACCATAAATAATGTTGAATGTAGCAACAACAATTTAGGCTTGTTCAGTAGAATAGACAAGGGTTCCAAGCTGGTGGGATGTCAGCTTCTACTTCAGGTACCATGAGTACTGGACTAAAGATAGGGTGTTGGACATGTGGAGAGCCACATTACCAATGTGAATGACCATTTGAGAGTACCAGAGCATCTGGATCTTCTAGATCCATTACCGTGGGAGATTTGGGAAAGGCCCATCAGATTCATGCAACAGTGAATAACCACCAGGAAGAGCACCATTCAATGGTGCTCAAAATGTCAGGTACTATCGCTGACCATACCCTTAGTATTTTGATAGATCTAGGTGCTATAGAGACTTTTATTGATGGTGCAACACTAAAAATAATTAAGGTAAAGGCAGTTGAACATGATGAGTTTAGATTTGTACAAATGGCTTCTGGAGCCAAACAAAAGGTTGGAGGGAAGGTTATGGGTTGTATCCTTAACCTCATAGAGTTTTTCACTAAGGAAATCCTGTACATTATCTAAGGGTCTTATGATGTCATGATCAGTATGGACTAGTTGGAATCACATGAGGCGATACTCAACTATAATATGAAACGATTGAGCTTGCTCAATGATGAGGGAAAAAGACACGTGATTGTAGCTAGGAACCAAGGAGTTTTCCTAAGGTTCATCTCTTCCCTACAACTATGAAAGAGAATGCATCAAGGATGCCATATTTATGTGATCCTTGCGTTAAACGAAAAAGGCATGGTGGAAGGATTGGAAAACCTTCTGGTAGTATGAGAGTTTGTAGATGTATTCCCAAAGGAGTTACCAGGGTTGTCGCCTGAGAGGGAATTGGAATTTACCATAGACCTAAAAATGGGAACTGAACCGATAGCAAGAACACCTTATCAGATGTCAACCCCAGAGTTACAGGAGTTGAAAATGCAACTAAAGGAGTTGTTGGACCTAGGACTTATACATCCAAGTGTGTCACTGTGGGGTGCGCATGTTATTTTCATACAAAATAAGGATGGGTCGTGGAGACTCTACATTGAGTATTGTCAATTGAACAAGGCAACAATCAAGAATCAATATCTGTTTCCAAGGATTGATGATCTTTTTGATTAGATGAAAGGTGTGATGGTGTTTTCGAAGATCGACTTGATATTGTGGTATAACCAGTTACGAATCAAGGAGGATGACATCCCTAAGAGATCCTTTAAGACAAGTTTTGGACATTACAAGTTTACTATTTTACCATTTGGATTGACGAACACCCCAGGGGCATTTATGAGTTTGATGAATGGGGTGTTCTGCGAATACTTGGACAAGTTCGTCCAAGTATTCATTGACAATATTTTGATTTACTCTCGGATGATGGAGGAGCATGAAGAACACTTGCGCATGGTACTGCAATGTCTAAAATAGAAAAAATAGTTTGGGAAGCTATCAAAATGCTCGTTTTATAAATAAAAAATTCACTACTTACGACATGTCATCTCCGGCGAAGGTATTGTTGTGGATCCAACAAAGGTCGAGGCTATTATGGAATATATTTCACTGGAAAATGTCCCAGAAGTGTGTAGCTTCATGGGTTTGGCAGGATACTATCGACGGTTCACCGAGGGTTTTTCGAAGATAGAAAATTCGATTACGAAATTGTACAAGAAGAACAAGAAGTTTGTTTGGACTGAGAATTGCATGCAAGCATTTCAGAGGCTCAAGGGGTTTTTGATGAGAGTGTTGATACTAAAGGTACCTAACATGGATGATGACTTCTTAGTATGCACTGACGCATCCAAGGAAGGCTTAGGTGGAGTCTTGAAGCAAGATGGTCGAGTGATCTCTTACATCTAGAGAAAGTTAAGAAGACATGAAGAGAACTATGCAACACATGATTTGGAGCTGTTAGCCATTGTGTATACCTTGAGAGTATGGAGACACTACCTTAATGGACAAAAATTTGAACTAAAAATGGATCACTATGGTTTACAACACACCTTTACATAGAGCAACTTGAATGCGCGACAACGACATTGGTCGGAATTTCTTAGCGAATACAATTTCGAGATTACTTACATAAAAGTAACATTGAACAGAGTGGCAGATGCGTTGAGTCAGAGACCACACAAATTTTTGGTGATTCCTCTTCAAACGAATCTACATGAAAATATTCTAACTTTACAGTGTGATGATGACTGGTACAAAGAGGTCTAGGATTTTATCGGACAAAACATAATGATGGTACCAAAATTTGAGGGTTTTACTATGGAAAACGAGAGATTATTGAGGTTCAATAATCAGATTTACATGTTGCCCAATAATGAGTTGAGTATTTTGATCCTAAAGGAGGCTCATAGAGCAGTATACACGGCTCATCCTGAAGTCACGAAGATGAGGGCCGACCTTAAACCTTTATTCCTTTGGAAAGGAATGAAGGAAGACATAGTCAACTACGTTGCAAGATGTCTAGAATGTCAGTAGGTGAAGGCTGAACATAGACATTTGACAAGATTACTATAGCCACATGCCATTCTAGAATCTAAATGGGAGGTCATTTCAATGGATTTCATTATTGGATTTCCACTGACGACAAGGAGACACAACTCTATTTTTGTGGCAGTTGACACTCTGATGAAGAGTGCTCATTTTATTCCTGTACGTACGACATATCAGGAACCTAAAATATCTAGAGTTTTCATTAGTGATATTGTGAGGATGCATGGCATGAATAAGAGGATTATATCCGATCGAGGATCGATGTTTACAAGATTATTTTGGACGAGTTTCCAAGAGGCCTTGGGAACCCAACTTAACTTTAGTACCACATATCATCCAGAGAAAGATAGGTAGATCAAACAAATAAACCAAATGTTGGAGGATATGTTGTGTATGTACGTGATGGACCAATATAAGTGTTGGGAGTAATTATTTCCACGGGTATAATTTTCATATAACAACAATTATAAAAGCACCATTAAGATGACACCTTTCGAGTTTATTTACGGGCGATCGCGTCAGATGCCTTTGAGTTGAGATTGGCTTGAGGATAGGGTCCTGGTGGGACCAAAAGTGATGTAAGAAATGGAAGACCAAATGAAAACCATAAGACAAAGGATCAAGGAAGTGTAGGATCGACAAAAGAGTTATGTCGATGTGCATCGTTTCGACCGTAGTTATGAAGTTGGTGATTGAGTCTTGTTGCAAGTGAAACTGCATAAGAGTTTGATCAAGTTTGAAAAGGGTGATAAACTCTCTCCTAGGTTCATGGGACCCTTCAAGATTGTGGAAAGGAAGGGGCCCATGGCCTATTGACTAGCCTTGCCTGATTCTTTGAGGCATATGTACGATGTTTTTCACATTTCTATTTTGAGACATTATGTTAGTGATCCTACACATGTTATTGACATGAATTCCTTGAAGATATCAGATGAGGGTGCACTCACAGTGGAGCCAATTTTCATCCTAGACCATCGCATTCGATAACTATGACATCAAACAGTAGATCAGGTCAAGGTCCAGTGGGACAACTATAGTCTGCACTCGACAACCTGGGAGGATGCATATGATATGCGTTAGCAGTTTCCATTTTTGTTTGATAGATAGACATATGATATTGTGATACACTTTATTTTGGCACTTACATACTATGAAACTTCAGGAAGAAGTTTAAAACAAGAGGGGGTGTATGTAACATCCCGCTCTTTCATACACTGATCAAACTTATTCTTTGCATGCAAGTGATCTGGTTCGTTATACGATTGGCTATTTGATTATTATTATGAGATGTTTTGGATCTGATGATATGATATTTTTGCTATATTTATATCGACAAGTGCTATTGACTAGTTCCTCCTGAATGTGCAGGAATTTGAATGTTAGAGGATGCCAATGGCATCAACGAATATCTTTGGACTCTGGATCGAGTCAGGGAGTGGAATGTTATGGGTTGAATGTTCTTGATATTACAAATGTGACATATGACTAGATATTATGATGTTGATTGTTATTGCTAACACATTTTGTTGATGGATGCAGGCTGACGGTAGCTTGCTAACCAGACTCACATAGGAGTAAAGGGGTCATGCATGAAAACCAGAGACATTGAGAGAGAGGTGTGGCATCATCCCTACCACAACCTACTAGCACTCCCATCGTGGCTCGAACTATAGGTTAAGGATTACCTATTTCAAGATATCCATGATGTCATGAGGGAAGACTATGAAAGTCGCTCACGATGATTCTAAGGGGTGCACAATAAGGCAGGGTCCTTTTTCCTTAGAGGCCCTTAGTCTCCCACAAGATCACCTGATGGAATATTGACTCCAGGGGTTTGACGTCTACCAAATTCATTCAATAGGTGAGTGGCACTCTTGGAGCACGTAGTGCATCTTGAAGGGCACGTCGCGCAAATAAAATAGGAATGTAGGCGAGTGGCACCCTTGGAGCACATAGTGTGTTCTGAAGGGCATGTTGCAATTTTAACTATGGTAATTTAATAAACCTAGTACCTAGAAAACTATGCCTCCTTAGGACCTAGTCAACCTTAAAATGAATTATGGTATGAGTGAAGTTTAATAAAAAAAATTCCCTTAAGAACTTTCCCCAAGCCTAGTGAATTTAAAACCTAGGTCTAAGTAGAATATGAGAACAAACAAAATGGGCTAAATGGACATGTAACAAGAATGGGGTAAAGAAAATTCAATCTTTAATAATTAAAGTAAATTTTTTTAATGAAGGTTTAATTATTAAAAGGGGTAAATGGTTGTTTTTGTCTAAATTTGTTAATTCTTAACTTATTTAAATAAAAATGTAAACTTAAAGAAAAAGGGGAATGCCTAACTTAATATGGAATCTAGCCTTTGGAACTTTATATTTGTGAACTGATATAGGCTTTAAGTAAGGCATAATTCATTTAAGAAATGTAAGGGATTAAAGGGACACCGAGGAGCGTTTTTAGGAATGTTTTTAGGTGGGTGAGGGAAATAGGAAAATTAATTAATTGATAAATTGATTTTCTGGTGCAACTAAGGGATCAGGTGACATGTGTGCAGGGGAGATTTTTCCTAATTAAATTAATAAAAAATAATCTAATGAGGGTTTGGGAAACTAATCACTAAGGAAAATATATAAAAAGGATGTTGGAGGAGGAGTATGGATCACGTCTGGTATGCGTAAGGTTACATTGCCAGAATTTATCTTGACTGAATTTTTCTTGTGGGAGTTGGGATACCCAGCTCGGTTAACAAGTGGTAGCTCAACCTTGTGAGGTGAGTTGGGAGCTAGCATTCTTTGGTATTGTGTGCATGGCCCCTTTGCGTCTCGGGGGGCTCATGGGGCTCAGGGGGAGGAATATTATGCCTAGCATTGGCTGGGACGTACCAGTGAGGTCTCATCGATTATCCAACAGGAGATGGAAGGAGTGCAAGCATGGGACAGCCGAATAGGACTCGGCACCATCGGTTATGGTATTCTATTGATCCTAGCTTGCCATGATTTAGTTCCAGTATTTCACTATATTTTAATGCAAATGGTTCATTTACATGATTTCATATTCGGTAACCGTGGATTAAAATTTCTATTAAATGTGATGTTGGATATTCTTCAATACAGTGTATAATCAATGAGTAGAATCATGTGTTAATTCAAAATTCTTTTTGTTGAATTTTTTGTTAAAATTGAGTTTATGATCATTCAATTTATACGCAAAAGAGTTGTTGAAATTTTTGTTAAAAGTGAGGTTGCGTTCATTCAATTTCTATGCAAAATATTCGTTGAAATTTTTGTTAAAAATGAGATTGTGTTTATTCAGTTTCTACGCAAAAGAGTTGTCATTGTTTCTCCTTCCTTGGCGCCATTGACTCCATGTGCCCAAGACATGGATTAAGATTTTGGTAGGTCTCTGTCATGGCCACAACCCTTCTTGTACCTTCTATTTTCATTTGGTGTGGAACCTTATGGATTTAACTAGGTTTACATACTTTTTTTCACATCTGCCTATAGCCTACCCCTTTTGGCGTGATTGGGTACTTAGCAGTCGCCTTGTTAATTTTTTTGAATTTTCTTGCGATAGATTTCCTTTTTCCCTTGATGATTCCATTGTGTAGAGTCTGTGGCCATTGTAAGACTTCCCAAAACCATCATTGACTTGAATTTGTTGAAGGCTGACCTTCAACAACTTGCACATGTATTGATTGAGTTGGAGTTGACGTAGATGTGGCACGAGGTTGTACTTCGCCACTATGAAATCTTGTTTCAGTTTCATTTCTCTGAACTTTGGACCTAATTAAATCTTCAATATCAACATACTATCCCATGGGTTCATGAATAGGACTCTTGAGTGATCACGAAGAGACTTTTCTCCTTTTTCTCTTCAAAACCGTAATTTTAAAGGCTTGATAATGCATTTCAAACTGTCGATTGTGTTTTTATAACCCTTTTTATTTACTGTGATTCCAATAAGGAGGTTACTATGGTCCTGTGGGTGAATGGGAGTGTTATCGATATATCAATGTTGATGGAGTCGAGATTCCTAGTTCTGGTGTGTATGGTGACTGAACCAAAAACCTTTTCCTCTGTTTTTGTAATCCCCTTCAAGTGTTGTGATTAAAACTTTGGACTGCATATTGTTTTCATTCGCGGAGGTTGTCTCAATCTTCTAGTGGCTAGAATTATCCCATACCCAACCCTTTACCTACATTTTTTATAATATATTTAATGCAATTTAATGTTGGTATGTGTAACGTTTTAATTCTAGAGTTATTATCTTATTTTTTCTTGGCCATAACGCGCACAGGCCCCAAACCTTTCCACCCATGAAGTGTTGGGGACTCACCCTACTTACCCCGATTCCCTTGCAGTCACCCCAATGATTAGGTCATTTCCTCTCTTCTTTCCCCCCATCCATAACGCGACTGGGACATCAACCCCACATTTTACATATTCTGGGAGAAATTTAAATTGTAAATTGTGAATGGCCAACAACAGATTTTGTGGCATTATCATCGTTGTTAACTATTCTAAATAGCGCCTTCTTTTACCCATAGAGTGGTAGCGATTTGTTTTGACAGAGAAACGGCGGGAATCAATTAAATATTCGTATATTTATAGTCATTTTAAGAGCAACGATGACTTTGGTAAATTTATGCTTGTGAAATTATTTTTTCAGTGGCAGTTTCCCTTTTTGTATTCTGTAGTTTCTAAGTAATTAGTTTCCATGGAAATTTTATATAAGAGATTTATTGTTGTAATGATGGATGCAGTGATGATAACTGTGATTAACACAACTTCCGTGCCCATTTTAATTGTGATATAAAAGTTATATAATATTTTAATAAAGATTAACACTTTTGGTCATTTAATAGTTGGCATCAACCTTAATAGTTACAGTTCAATTATGTTATAACTTTTGATTGGATGTAATTACGGTTGTTGCAATTAATTCCATACACATCAATTGAGTTGATGTGAACCTTATAATTCTAGGGATGTTGTTACAATATTTAAACAAACAGTTCATGAATTTATTACACTGTGTCCTAGCGTTATGCTGTAAACTAAATAGTGTTTTACCATCATGCAAGTCTAATATTTAGAAGAGAACTTCCTTCCAACTCTAATTGTGGCAAGACTAATTGTTTATCACTTTAATAAACTGTGATCTATCTTTCAGTTTTAATTAAATTGCATTTTATGATTGTACAATCCTTATATTTCCTTGATGTATAACGATGTTTCACACAAACTCTTAATGATAAAACTCATGTACAAGAATGTAATGACTCATCAATGCAAGGATTATCGTGATGTAGGAAGTTAATGGTGTATGATGTAAATGTGTTAATGGAGAATAAACTCTATGATTGCAGAAGTTAGAAGGATTCATAACAAGAAGTAGTTTTATTAGTCAATTATTTATTAAATTGCCAAGATGAATAATTGTAGTTATTGTTTATGTTGACTTGATGGATGTGAGATTACATGAGAGACTTCGGAATGTGTATAACTTGTCATGCCTCAGATTTTATTTTAATTAATGATTGACTAATTAGCGCGCCTGGAAATTAAATAGAATTGCACCTCAAATTTTTTTTTTGCTAGATAGATTTGTATGTCATCTCTCTTATGCGCTCGTAAATTTAAGGTTGATTAAAGTAATGTGTAAATATTAGATTTATCTGGTTGTGCACGGTGAAAGACCACTAATGATCAGTTGTTGTTTATTTTTTTGTGCACCATACAAATGTTGAATCAATGATTGTTAATTCTCTCTAGCATTGAAGGTTAGTGTTATGTGTGTCGGTTTGGTGTTGGTGTCATCGAGTTGTGTTGATTAATTGTTTATCGTTGTCACTTTGTTTCATATATATATATATATATATATATATATATATTGCACTTGTTATGGGTCGCATGTTGTCGTAATGGCAGGGTTCGTTACAATTAGATAGTCTACAAATATTTGAAGGGAGCTTATGAGATGGGTCTCCTTGAATTATAACATGACCTGCTGCAACAAGTACATAGTTCATTTATGTACGTGTAACATCCCTCTCTTGCACGCACTGAGCGAACTTATTCTTTCAGGACACTTGCTTGCAAGTGATCCAGATTATTATACTATTAGGCGTTTGATTATGATTATGAGGCATTATGGATATGATGACATGTTATTTTGCTGTATTGACATAGTCAGGTTCTATTGACTTGGTTCTCCTGAGTGTGTAGGATTTTGGACCTCGAGGATGTAGAGGCATCAATGAAAACCCTTGGACTCCGGATCGAGTTAGGGAGTGGACTATTGGGGTTTGATTGTTGTATATATGACATATGTGCATCTGATTATATGTTATGATTATGGATCATATTTCTGACATGATTCATTGATAATGTAGGCTGATGATAGCTTGTCGACCGGACTCACATGTGGAGTAGAGGGGTCACGCATGACTACCCGAGATGTTGAGGGAGAGGTCTGGACAACAGTCCTACCACAACCTACTTAGCAGTCCCGTCGTGGCTCGAACTGTAGGTTAATGATTACCTAGTTTGATAAGACCCATGATGCCATGAGGGTAGAATACGACAGTCTCACGATGATTCTAAGGGGCACGCAATAAGGCAGGAGCCTTATTCAAAATTACTCACTTCAATAGTGTCACAAGTTTCGTCATTACAAGTGTTGTAAGTGTCACATCTTGTCCACAAGTGTTGCATATTGAACACAAGTGTCACAAACATCATATTTCCATATTTTCCTTTGTCGTGCCTCTAACGACATTATAAGGACACTTAAGACATCTCAAAGACTGGTTTTGAAGAGGAGAAATCACTTGACAAGGAGTAGAAGCCTTTTGCCATTGAAAAAACTACTTAAAAATGATTTTTGGAAGGCAACACTCCCCTACCCATTGTCAAGGAGCACCGATGCTCCCTAGCCTTCTTTGGGGGAGCGTTGAAACACTCTATGCACCCTTTTGGGGGAGCACTACCCTTCCTGAGCGAATTTTGGTTTGTTGATATAAATCAGGGAAGAATCCCCTCAATCTCTGAAGTTGGTTGGATTTGAATATGAGTTCAAGGCATGATCTTAGGGAATATCCACAACTGAAGGAGAGGAATACTCAACTTATCCCAAATATCTCTCAAGTGGTTGGGCTTCTCCAAGCTTATATAAGGAGGCCTTCTCATGGTGAACATGACATGAAAAGATTGGAGGTATGAAACCTATGATATCATAGGCAACATATAGTACATGGATGGAGATCGAGAATTACACCAAACTTATGATCCCATAAGTGAGATGCCATTGAAGCATAATCAATGTAGATTACTTGAGGAAAGGGGTTGGACAAGGAGAGCTGGAAGAAGCTATTGCACCTTCATCAAAGGATTGTATGTACTCTTCATTTGTTCTCATTAATATACATACATGCTTGGCATGTTTCTTTAAAGTTTATGTTTGTTCCACATGAACTTGTCTTCAGTAGATAGATATGTATTTGAGATAATCTCACTAGAATAGGAAGCTTGTTGTATTGTTTGTTTTTCTACAGGACCCGTCGAGGAGCTTAGGATCGAAACTCAACTTGGACTTTGCGAGGACAAATGCCATTAACAAGGTACACATTTTTATTCTTCCTCTTCATTCATTAGCTTAATTAGATCTAAAAGGATGTCAGTGACCAATGATATCACCCTTTCTGTCTTGGTATTAGGGGTCTAGATACCAATAGGGAATCCGCTTGTCCGCAAGAGGATTCACCTGTAACAGAAATTGGCGACTCCACTGGGGAGAAGCTTTGATTTTTTTTTTCCTTTCCTAGATCTTGTTTTGGATCTTTTCCCACTTATTGACCTTCTCCATACTGTCTTTGATTCTTAGATATGATTGTTTGTCTCTTGATTTCATCACCTTCAAGTTGATTGACTGAGTTTGCTTGATTTTTTACTTTTTGGGCATTTTTTTCTGAATTTTTAGAGGCCATCACCCCCTACCCTTGTTATCAGAGTGCTGGTGCTCCCTATTGGTATCACACAGAGCATTTGAATGCTCTAGTGCCCCTTAAACCAGAGAGATTTCCCCTTTCTATGAAAAATCCTCTAGGGTTTCTTTCTCTAAGGTTCATTTTTTTCTTTTGGTACTTTCTTAGAGTCTTATCATCTCAGTACATCCTTATCTTGGCCTTCAACACTCTTATTTATAAGAATTGATCACATTTTGTTTGGAATTTTGACATTTTTCTTCCTTACCTTGAAGTCACTCTTTGTCTTTGACGATTTAGAATCAATTTGTCGTTTTCTTCTCATTTATCTGACTAAGTGAAAACTTTTGTAAGGAGTTTCAAGGGTCTTTGTACTTTTTCTTTTGATATTTGAGGTCATTTTCCCAAGCAATTAAGTTTTGAGTGGTTTCTCTATTCTTCCTATCTTTTCTTGGATTCTTCTTCGCATTTTATTCTCTTCCTTGAATGCTTGCATTTAAAGTAGCGAAATTGCATGTTTTTTGACATTTTGGGACATTGTGCATCTGAAATGATGAATGCTTTCTCCTTCTCGTAGCATAGTTTTCATAGAAATGAAAAGATTTCATCTTCATCTCTTTTCATAACTTTCGAGTCAGTAAAAACACCATATTGTCCACGTCATTTTTCCTTTGAGTAACGACAATCTTAAAAATCAAGCGCTAAACTAAAATTGATTAGACATCTTTTCTTTTTTATGGTAGCAAATCTACATTATATTAGTTGTAGGGCTTTGGAATAGGTGTGAAAGATAAATTTCCAAAGATGCAAACAAACATAGGATCTTGTGTTAGGGAGTGGTGAAATCCAATTGCTACATTTTGTCCTGGGAAGCCCTTCTCACACAAGGGTCAATCACGAGGTTGCATTACGACTAGCAGAGTTACTCACCCTGCTTTGTTGGTTTTGGTGTAGAGATTGTGTGTATTATGGGGGTTTATTGAAGGTGTACCCACAATGATGAGTGGAATCCTTTCAAGTTGATTTCGGGCTAGATACCCTGCCCTTGCGCCTGGATCAGATTGTTGATTGTTTCCCCAGGCATCATTGTTGTAGTTGGTAACCTTAGTGGCCTATCTCTTTAGGGTATTTACACAAGGTGACTGTGGAGGGGCAAGTCTTCATGGTACCTGGAATGGACGTTGGCCAGACTCACTCAGGCTCCTTGGAGGGTATACCCACGATTATGTGTGGAATCTTACACCAGGGTGTAAGTCCGTTAAGCAGGTCATCAACGTAACTTTTCCACCCGCTCTATCTCATCCCCTTCTTAATTTGTTACCGCGACATTGAATTTCATCACCAAATAGTGTGTTGATTATGAGAAGGTTTTTGTATGCTTGCTTGCTTACTGGATTTTTAACGTGTGTTGTTCGTTCTCCCTAGCATAATATAGGTTGGATTTTTATTTTTTATGGCATCAGTTCCTAGAATAACCAATGAAGGAACCCCTTTACTAGGGGAACCCTTTGTTTTTCCTTCTTACAGAAACGTTGGTCCTCCTTACATTTCTACTTTGATCCTTCCAGGTCTCACAATTGGGTTACTGGTATGGTTTTTTTCCACTCTGGTCATCTCAAATGCAGGTGCTTTAGATGTAAGCACACCTCCCACACATCAACCTCATGTCAACCTTTCTCCTTCTTCACTCGTCAGGTCTCCTTCCATTTCTCCTTCTTCGCCTAGTGAAATCTCTCAAGCGAGTAGCCAGATTTATAAGAAGAAGAAGAAACATAAAGATAAGAAGAAGAAGAACCGGAAAGGGACCAATCCTCCAACTACATCAAATGTTGGATATAAGAAACCAACTACTATTAATAGTACTAGGAGTGTTGATAAGGTAGATAAGGTTAAAACGAAGAATCTAAAACCCAAATTCCCTTGCAGTCTTTGTAAGGGTGACCATTTTATGAGGGATTGCCTTGGTATTCCCAAGGTATTATAAATGTGGTTTTCCATGTCATTGTCCCCTGCTGGTCATGTCAGTGATACCCTATCAACTAGTGACGTTAAGGTTGGTAAGAATAAGAAAACTGTCAAATTCCCTTGTATGCTATGCAAAGGTGATCATTATTCTCACCTTTGTCCTTGTATGGACGAGGCTTCTTCTCTTTTGGAGAAACTTCAACTTCCAAAAGGTTATCGTAAGATTTCTCCTAACCCATCATTAGTTGATGGACTGGTCAATCTGGTTGATCAGGTGGTCAATCTAGTTTCATCCTCGGTTGAACCACTCACCAAAGTAGATGATCCATTTCCATCATTGATCAGACCCACTTTTCATCTGGAAAGTGAAACCCAAGTAGTTGACCCAATCCTGTCATTGGTCAGTACCACCCTTCCTCTGAAGAGTGTCAAAGTGGTCAACTTGAATCCACCATCGGTCGATCCCATTCCTCCTTTTAGAAGTGTCAAAGTGGTTTCTCCGGTGACTTCATTGGTCAATCCCACTCTTCCTCTGACAAGTGCCAAAGTGGTTTCTCCGATGACTTCATCGGTCAATCCCACTCCTCCTCTGACGAGTGCCAAAGTGGTTGCTTTGATTAAATCATCGGTAAATCCCACTCTTCCTATGATGAATGCCAAAGTGATTGCTCTGGTAAGATCATCGGTCAATCCCACTCTTCCTCTGAAGAGTGCCAAGGTGGTTGATCTGATCTCATCATCGATCAATCCTACTCTCTCGTTAGAGAGTAAACTCGATTTCGCCCATGTTTTTCTCGTTGAAATAGGATCTACCGTGCCGGGGGGCATTCCTCCTTCTGCGAAAACCCTTCCAAGTAATGAGGCCATCCTTTTTGATTGGGGTGTTCTAACTGGACCTCGTCCTCCCTCTCACATTATTTTCAAGATTTTGGTAAATGTTTGTGGTCGGTATGTTCCTCATACGCTGATAGATGCAGGTTCGTTCGTTAGCATTTTGTCCTCTATTTCTTGGAAAGATTTGGGTTATCCTAATCTTGTGTCGGTTACCCAGACTTTGTTCACTTTAAACAGAAGAACCAGTCACCCTTTATGGATCCTTCCTCAGTTTTCGGTAACTTTGGGAGGGAAAAAAAACTTTATTGATGTTATGGTAGTCCAAGACCCCTTGGATTTCGATTTACTCCTTAGGCGAGATTATGTCTATGCCATGAAATTTATTGTGTCCACTCTATTTCATGTGATATCTTTCCCGCATGATGGAAGAATGGTGACTATTGATCAACTTTCGTTTATTGGCCCTGAATTGACCATCAACCCAATGACCTCCCTAACCAGGTCTTATATGTAGATGGTATCACCCCTACCACAGGTCAATAATGTGGCCCTGTCTCCCATGACTTCAACTTTCAATGATTTGGATCTGGTAGTTGACATGGTGATATCTTCACTAGGGCTATTGGAGCCTGATCTCCTTACCCCTGGTGAGACCCTCGACATGTGTTCCTTTCGGAGAATTCTTCTTCCATCCAGTGAATATCTCTTGGAAGCCATGATCGAGTTTTGTCCCTTGACATGTTTTCCTTCCAGAGAATTATCCTCTTGGAAGCCATGATCAAGAAGAGGTCACGAGCATAGTTTCTCTCTCTGTGGAAAGATTGTTAAAAAATGAAACAGAGGCTATGAGCATAGTTTCCCTCTCTATGGAAAGCTCGTTAAAAAATGAAACAGAGGCTACAAGAATAGTTTCTCTTCTTTGTGGCAAGCTCGTTAAAAAAATGAAACAGAGGCCTCGAGCATAGTTTTCATCTCTATAGCAAGCTCATTAAAAAATGAAACATAAATATTGGGATTGAACCTAGAGCCCTGAGCATAGTTCTTTTCTTGTGTCAAGCTCGTTAAAAAGTGAAACAGTCACCTCTCTTTTCAGGTCGAGTCTTTTGCCAGATCTCGTAGATGTCGAGTTGAGTCTTTCGTTAGGTGTCATATTTGAACCTTCATTTCATCCACCCTTATCCTTTTTCTCCACCTAGTACATAAATTGGTGACAACCTCAAATTTGGTGAATGAATTGAAGCTTGGGGGGGGCATTTATCCAGCCTTTGATGATCATTCTAGAGTCAAGCCACTAGATTTTCAAGATGGGGGCATACCGAGCTTAGTATTTGTTCCTTCTTTTGCTCGTAAATACATGAGAATGCAACCAGGTAAACTTTTATCTTTTTTTTCAGACCTGCATGGATGCATGAAAAAGGAACCCCTTGGAGTCATCCTTAAGATATTTTCAGACTCTCTAAACATGAAAATATTTCCGAGTGATCTTGCTTCCTTTCCCACTCATTAAAATGTTTGAAAGGGCATCTTTTGAGTGATAATTTATCTCTTTTTTGGCCTCACGAGACTAATATTATGAAAAAGGACCACATTGGAGTTGTCTTTAAGTCATTTTCAGATTCTATGAATATGAAAAACAACCAAGTTTATCTTCTCTGGACTCATTAAATGATCATACATTGAAGGGCCCATATGGGATCGAACCCTTCTTCCAATTCATTAAACAAAGGAAGAGGGACTTACCTAAGGTGAGTTATATCGAGCATGTGTTACCCTCCTCGAGCTCGTTAAACAAAAAAGAGGTACTCGTCTATCTGGATGGGGGACAAATTGAAAGATGGAAGCCAAGCAATTTTTGAGAACTTTACTAGTGACCTTACAGTCACCCTTGAACACAACATTTTATCTTTGCATGAATTTCAATCTGCTGAACCTCTGCATTGAACCAATCCTTTGAGTTTCCTTACTCCTTTGGGTCACACGACGTAAGTCACAGTATCCATTGCATTATCAAGTTTTGGTCCCTGTCAAGTTTATGCTATCATGCCTCAGTGTTCAAGGGAAGTATCTGCCTCGAGAGTCATCCATCATAAATATCCTGTTTCAATACCTATGTCAGTCCATGTTCATTTGATCCACCAATTACATCTCTGTGTCTGCTTCATGTCATTGATGGGGGATACATCAAGGTCCTCCTACGATGAGTCTATTCTTGTCGACCTCAACACATCATCCATGAACTAGACTTAGAAACCAGTTAGTACTTTGGGACTTGCATGCCTCAATGGCAGGCCTCATCACATTTGACAATAGGTTTACATCATTGACCTCTGATCAGATGATTCTGTGGATGTTCGACTTCATCTCATCTATTCACATTCACTGAAATGTACTAGGGTACCTTGGGAATCATTGACATCAATGGTGATTTCCATCGCACTTGTTAACAATTTACATCATTGACCGGTAATCAAGTGGTTTCTTCCATGTTCGACATCAGGACATCTATTCACATGTTTAGATTCATACTACATAGGGATTGGTAAGAAGACCCTGGGTTGAGTCATTCAATCTGATATATACTTTATCGAGGTTGCGATGGAGTTTCTCTTGAATATTGACACATATACTATCACATAGATCCACTTTGTATTGGTCCATGGCTATGCCTTGTCATCTCATAGATCCACAATGTATTTTTTGTGGCTACGATCAGTTCATGTCATGGAAGTATAGATCCATGGTCTATGTTTAGTGGCTATACCTTTTTCAATATAATTAAGGATCCCCGGTGTATTCTATGGCGGCCATACCTGAAAATGTCTTTATCACTCAAGCATAGGTATGCCTGCCTTGGGTTTGACACATGTCATAATATTTGTTTGATAGTTGTGTGCAGCTTTTTCCCGCCTCTTTGCATTCATACCCTTGCTCGAAAAAGTATACAAAGTACTTCAGTCATCATCGTCTTCTGACTTCACACTTTGGGGGGTAATCTTCTACACATCAAAATTACTCACTTTAATAGTGTCACAAGTGTCGTCATTACAAGTGTTGTAAGTGTCACATCTTGTCCGCAAGTGTTGCATCTTGACCATAAGTGTCACAAACACCATACTGCAATATTTTCTATGTCATGCCTCTAACGACATTATAAGGACACTTAAGACACCTCAAAGACTATTTTTGAAGAGGAGAAATCACTTGACAAGGAGTACAAGCCTTTTGCCACTGAAAAAACTACTTAAAAATAATTTTTGGAAGGCAACGCTCTCGTACCCACTGTTAGGGAGCGTCAATGCTCCCTAGACTTCTTTGGGGGAGAATTGAAATGCTTTGTGCACCCTTTTGGGGGAGCGCTACCCTTCCTGAGCAAATTTTGGTTTGTTGAGATAAATCAGGGAAGAATCCCCTCAATCTCCGAAGTTGGTTGGATTCGAATATGAGTTCAAGGCATGATCTTAGGGAATATCCACAATTGAAGGATAGGAATCCTCAAATTATCCCAAAGATATCTCAAGTGGTTGGGCATATCCAAGCTTATATAAGGAGGCCTTTTCATGGTGAACATAACATGAAAAGATTGGAGGTATGAAACCTATGATCTCATAGGCAACATACAGTACATGGATGGATATTGAGAATTACACCAAATTTATGATCCCATAAGTGAGATGCCATTGAAGCATAATCAATGTATATTACTTGAACAAATCTGTTGGACAAGGAGAGCTGGAAGAAGCTATTGCACCTTCATCAGAGGATTGTAAGTAGTCTTCATTTGTTCTCATTAATATACATACATGTCTGGCCTGTTTCTTTCAAGTTTATGTTTGTTCCACATGAACTTGTCTTCAGTAGATAGATATGTATTTGAGCTAATCTCAATAGAATAGGAATCTTGTTGTATCCTTGTTTGTTCTACAGGACCTATCGAGGAGCTTAGGATCGAAACTCAACTTGGACTTTGTGAGGAAAAACGTCGTTAACAAGGCAGACATTTTTCTTCTTCCTCTTCATTCATTAGCTTAATTAGATCTAAAAGGATGTTAGTGACCAATGATAACACCCTTTTTGTATTGGTTTTAGGGGTCTAGATACCAAGAGGGAATCTTCTTGTCCACAGGAGGATTCACCTGTAACACACGCACGACTACCCGAGACGTTGAGGGAGAGTTGTGGACAACAGCCCTGCCACAGCCTACTAGCAGTCTCGTTGTGGCTCGAACTATAGGTTAACGATTACCTAGTTTGAGAAGACCCACAATGCCATGAGGGCAGACTGTGACAGCCACTCATGATGATTCTAAGGGGTGAGCAATAAGGCATAGGCCTTATTCCTTAGAGGCCCTTAGTCTCCCACAAGATAACCTGGCAGAGTAATGACTCCAGGGGTTTTTGATGTCTACCAAGTTATTCAAGAGGCGATTGGCACCCTTGGAGAATCTAGTGTGTTCTGAAGGGCACGTTGCAAAAGAAAAACAAAAAGAGGCGAGTGACATCCTTGGAGCACGTAGTGCATCTTGAAGGGCACGTCGCACAAGGGAAACTGAATGAGGTGAGTGGCACCCTTGGAGTAACTAGTGCGTCCTAAAGGGCACATCGTGTTGTTAACTAATAAGTGAATAAACCTAGATGGCCTTAGAATGAATGATGTGATGAGAAAGATTTATTAACAATTTCCCTAATAAAAATGTCGCCCAGCCTAGGAAATTAAAATCTAGATCTAAGTGATACTTGTGGTAAAAGAAAAATAATAATATAATCATAATTAAACATATGACGAGAAGGGGGTAAGAAATTCAATTAATTTATTAAAATAAAATTATTTTGGGGAATTAAAATGTTAAAAAAGGGGGGGGGTGGGCGATGATTGTTTTTCTACATAGGCTAAATAAATTTTAGTATTTAAAAAGAAAAAGGGGTAAAAGGTAATTTTTCTACAATGCTAATTTGAGTTTTAGATAAAAATGGAAAAGAGGGAAACTTAAAAGAAATAGGAAACTAAGGGAAAAAGGGGAAACATAAATAAAAAGGGAAACATAAGGAAAAAGCAAAAATGACTAACTTAGTAAGGAATCTTTCCTTTAAGAACTTTCTAAATTGAACTCAACTAGGAATTTAGTAAGGGCGTAAGTCATTAAAATGTGTAAGGGAATATGGGGACACCTAGGAGTGATACTAGGAATGATTTTAGGTGGGTGAGGGAAATAGGAGTAATTAAATAATTAATGAAATTAATTTCTAGTGCTATGAAGGGGATGGGTGACATGTGTACGGGGAGGATTTTTCTGAATTAAATTATTGAACAATAAATTAAATGGAATTTTGGGAAGGAAATCACTTAGAAACTCTATATAAAGGAGGGAGGAGGAGGATGATGGATCTCTTCTTGGATGCGTAATGTTACGCTGTAAATTTTTTGACGTGACTGACTTATCTTGTGGGAGTTGGGATACCCATATCGGTGACGAGTGGTATCTCAGCCTTGTGAGGCAAGATGGGAGCTAGTTGTTCTTTGGTTTAGTGTGTGTGACCCCTTTGTGGCTGGAGGGGATAAGGGGGAAGAATAGTACCCCTAACATTGGTTGGGAGGTACCGGTGAGTTCACAATGGTCGGCAAGCGAGAGAGGGACGGAGCACGCAGGACAACAACTCAGCTGTCACCTTGGGATATGATACACATGCTTTTATTTTTCATGGTATATCTCTATTGATCTTGTGCTTTCATTTCTGCACTTTTATTGCGTAAATAAAAGTGTTTTACTTAGTTTCTTTAATCAATAACTTAAAATCATCATAGATTTACGCTCGCTGCATCGATTTGATATCCTTGGCCACCGATCCTTGATTTCTTGACTGTTCTATTTGTTTTATTGATCATTTGAAGAGTTTGTGCTTTATCTTTCATCCTCATCCCTAGATCATGATTCCACGCCTAAGAAGTCAACCAGGATTCGGATCGACGATCTTCACTTTGGTGTTAATAGACCTATGGATCCTAATGCCCTTCTTTTTTGTGCGTGGCTGAAGAGTGAAGGATAATGTTGTGTAGATGTCTACCCTTGTTGATTGTTCCTGTTTGAGTGATTGTCTTACGCCTTTGTAATATACCAGATATAGAAAGTATGCAGAACATAAATAAGATGCTATAAATGGCAGAATAACAGTAATATAACCAGCATAATATCCATGATAACACATAAATGATATAAGAATAACAACAGAAATAACACTTTGATTCAGAAAGCAATGTTCAGAGGCCTCTTTGAGGGGGAAAACTCTAGTCGAGTAGTGCTCTGTTACAATAATCTCCAAGCTAGGATTTTCATACCCTCGACCCTTATTTATACTAAATATGTCTATCAAGAGAAGCATCTAGAGGAAGATCCTTCTAGAAGAAGAAGATTCTATTAGGTCTTCTTACATTCGCCTTATTCTATTTTATTGAAAGGTCTTATTAATATTGACCTTTATTACATCTGAATATAGTGATCTACCTATGTGCCGGTTAGGACCCTAAGATGTCCGCCCCCTTAAAACTAGCCTTGTCCTCAAGGCTTGAGATGTGGAAACTACTGTAGAATGGTAGCTGGTTCCCAAGTGGAATTCGCTGGAGTTGTATCTTTCCACTGGACTAGCACTTCCTTGATGGTTCTATGATGCAGGCGACACTCACGCTGGTCCAAAACTGCTTCTGGCTGTAGCCAAATGGATCCTTCTTCAGCTAACTCGGGAAGGTTGGTTTGAATTTGGCACCTAGTTCCAATCACCTTCTTTAAGCATGAAACATGAAAAACGAGATGTAGCTTCGATTGACTGGGCAGAGCTAACTGATAGGTGACTTGTCCCACACGCTTGAGAACTATATAAGGACCATAAAATTTGGGCGCTAGCTTCTGACAATGATCGACCTTGAGGGAAGTTTGCTTGTATGATTGCAGTTGCAGAAACACCTAATCCCCTTCTGCAAATTGATGTTCAGAGAGACCTTGATCTTCTTGTTGCTTCATGCGATTCTGTGCCATGAACAAGTTATCTTTAAGGGTACGAAGAATATCCTCTCGAACTGTAAGTGTTTGGTCAACCGCCTGGACCTTTGAGGTACCCGGTAAGTATGAGAGAACTGAAGGTGGCTTCTGTCCATATATTGCTTCAAAAGGAGTCATGCATGTAGCTGTATGGTAGGAAGTGTTGTACCACCATTCAGCTAGGGGTAACCATTGAGCCCACTAATTTTTCTTTTCAGAGGAAAAACAACTCATATATGTTTCCAAACACTTGTTGACAACTTTCGTTTGACCATCAGTCTGGGGATGATAAGCTGTGCTGAGATGCAATTGGGTGCCCTGTAGCTTAAATAGTTCTTGCCAAAATTTTCTTGTGAAAGTTGTGTCACGATCATAAACAATAGAGTGTGGCATGCCATGAAGCTTGAAGACCTGGTCCATGAAAATTTGAGCCACCATGGATGCAGTAAATGGGTGTTGAAGAGTGCAGAAATGAGCATACTTGGAAAGGCAATCCACAACCACCATTATGACTGATTTATTTACCGATTTGGGTAAGCCGATAATAAATTCCATAGAGATATCCTTCCAAATAGTAGGTGGAATCGGAAGCAGTTGGAGTGTGCCTAGGGATTTGACTGTTTCTCCCTTGTTGTGTTGAAACACCTCACATTCAGCGACAAAATTACGGATGTCCTGTTTCATACCATCCCAGAAAAAAGAACGTTTGACCCTGTCATAGGTTTTGGTGAACCCGGAGTGCCCCACTGTGGGTGTAGCATGAAGCTCAGAAAGTACCATGGATTTAAGCTTTGATTGTTTGCTTAAATACAAATCGAAGCTCATCCTGGAGCCAAGAGTACCATGGGGGAGTTGGAGCATTGGTCTGCAATTGCTGGATCAGATGCAAACTTTTGGGATCTTGTATCCATTCTCGACGCACAACTTGGAGCCAATCTGGTACAATGAAGGAAAGAGAAAAAAGGGATCCCTCTTCTTCATATTTTCAGGACAGTGCATCCGCCACCACATTGTCTTTTCCCTTCTTGTAAATGATCTCATAATCATATCCAAAGAGCTTAGTCATCCATTTTTGTTTCTCTGGGGAGGAAATGCATTGTTCCAGAAAGTACTTGAGTCTTTGATGGTCTGTCTTAATTTGGAAACATTGCCCCAAGATATAAGGGTGCCACAGATCAACGACATGCATAATAGCCAACATTTCCTTTTCATAAATGGGTTTTCCCAGATTCCTTTCAGATAGTTGCTTGCTGGTGAAGGCTAAAGGTTGACCCTCTTGCATAAGGAAAACACTGATTCCTTTCCCTGAGGCATCACATTCCAACACAAAGGTCTTTGTGAAATCAAGAAGGGCCAGAACCAGAGTGGTGCACATGGCCGTCTTCAAGGTTTGAAAAGCTTGAGCAGTGGCTAGAGTCCAAGTGAAAGAGTTCTTTTTGAGGATAGAAGTGAGAGGTGCTGCAATATTTCCATAATTCTTAACAAACTTGCGATAATACCCTGTTAAGCCTAGAAATCCACGCAATATTTTGAGAGTCTTTGGGTGCGGCTAGTCTTGCATAGATTCAATCTTTTTTGGATCCACCCAGACGCCATCCTTGTTAACCAGGTGACCCAAGTATTCTACTTTTGAGGCACCAAAATCACATTTAGACTGTTTCAGGAAAAGTTGGTGCTGAGAGAGTAGATGGAGAACTCAATCCACATGAGTAAGATGGTCTGTCTAGGTTTTTCTATAGATGAGGATATCATCAAAGAAAACTAAGACAAAATGACAGAGAAAGGGACGAAATACATGATTCATGAGGCTTTGGAAGGTGGAGGGGGAATTACACAAGCCAAAGGGCATGACCAAAAACTCGTAGTGGCCCTCATGAGTTCAAAAGGCCATCTTGGGAATGTTTTCCTCTTTCATATGTATCTGGTGATAGCCTGAGCAAAGATCAAGTTTAGTAAAGAATTGGGAACCACTCAATTCATCCAGGAGGTCATCAATGATAGGAATGGGAAATTTGTCTTTAATGGTCAGTTTGTTGAGGGAACAAAAGTTAGGACACATTCTCCAAGAACCTTCTTTCTTCAGGACCATGACTATAGGAGAAGAGTAAGGGCTTGTACTAGGGAGGATAATGCCTGCATTAAGGAGTTTCTGGACCATTTTCTCAATTTCATTTTTTTGTGAAAAGGGGTGGTGATACGGACGGATATTGGGAGGAAGGTTTCCGGATACAAGGGGAATGGAATGATCATGAACACCACGGGAAGGAGGGAGTCCTTGGGGAGTGGAAAATACCATTTGATGTTTAGAAAGGAGGGCTTGGAGGTCTTGCGGCACCGGGGGTGTCTCTGTTGCTTGTATGGCATGGAGTTGGGAAATGACACCAGAATGACCTTTTTTGAGCATCTTTTCCATGCGATGGGAACTAATGACCTTAGGTGAACTAGTAGTGATGCCTTGGAATTTATATTGGTGGCCTTCCTGGTCGAATTGCATGGTTAATGCCTTAAAATCCATGAGAATGGGACCCAGATTTCTTAGCCAGTCTGCACCCAACAAAATGTCACAACCACCCATGTCGATAGCAAACATATGGGGTTTTATCTTGTAGTCACCAATTTGGAGACGCACAATTTCACAACGCCCTCCTCATTTCATGGAACCACCATTGGCAATCATGATTTGGAAATTGTTGATGGCATGGATGTAGCAATGAGTTTCTTGGGCAATGCAGCGATGAATAAAATTATGGGTGCTTCCACTATCAACTAGAATGATGACCTTCCGATTCTTGATGTAATCGATTAACTTGAGGGTTTAGGGAGTGGAGAAGCCAATGAGAGCATTGAGGGAAATGACCGGTTCCACTTCAGGAGGGTCTGAGGGAAGGGTTATGTTAGTGATTTCAGGTGACTCAGACACAAGGGGAGTTTCAACATCCTCTTTCGAAATATCCTCAGAGATGGCCATAAATTTTTTTTGTTCCTTACACTTGTGGCCTGTGAAATATTTGTCATCACAATTATAACAAAGGCCTTTGAGTTGGTGTTCATCCATTTCAGCCCTGGTCAATTTTTGGATCTTTAATGGGGCGGAGGGAGTAGTGGGATTTACGGGTTTAGGGCGAGGGATAAAGGAGGGTTTTCCGTTTTGAGAGGATACAACCTGTTGTGCTTCTTTATCTCTTTTAGTAGCCTCCACCCAACTTGAGGGTCGATCCATGAGGACATGGGCCTGAATCTCATCCTTGAGGCCACTGATAAAACACTCTCGAAAGAAAGCATCAGTCATGCCCTCTGTTTGAAAAGCCAGGCACTCAAAGGCAGCTATGAAGTCTTCTATTGTTCCTGATTGTTTCAACTTTGTCAAACGACCCAAATGGTTGGTGTCCTTGTCAAAGCATTCATAAAGCTCAGTCACAAATTGGGTCCAAGTAATATACCCTTGACAGGAAGTTTTTCTCCATTGCCACCATTGCCAATGTTCTTGATCTAGATGGAGAACACCATACCGAAGTTTGGCCAAGTCATCAGTAATGTTGTATAAAGAGAAATAATGTTCCATTTGGGTTACCCAACTAGTGGGGTCCGAGCCATCAAATTTGGTTACATCCACCCATGGAAGGCGTAGGTCACGTTGAAAGTGATGGGGCTGAAAGGTATGGGAATGGGAGGAATGTTCACCTTCAGTCTTTGGAGGTGCGCCAAAGAAAGGGTCATCTGTAGGGATCTTCAATTTGGTGCAGAGTGATGCAAAGATAGATTCAAGTTGGGTGGTCAGTTCTTGTTTGACTTCCTCCATTGAGGACTACATGGTTGTATTTATGGTTGTATTGATGGATGTATCGATGGAGGCAATAGTAGCACTGACTTGTTTCACTTCTTTTTGGGTCTCGAGGAAACCAGATTGCAAGGTGTTGAAGCGAACTTCCAGGTCTTGGCTATAGGTATGGGCCATGAGGATGGGTGAACTGAAAAGTGGTGGGTGGGGTAATTTTTTTTTCCGAAAAATGATATGGATGAATGTGATAAGGGCGAAGAGATGAATCTAATAGAATAGGTCTCAAATAATGGTGAAAAAAATTCCATATTTTTTTTTACACCTGCGGAGTTATACTCCAGTCTGAAGAATACTGCAGTGATGAAATCCCCAAATTCTTAACCAGAAATAAATGTGTATTTACTTGGAAACCTGAACACAGTTGCACGACAATAGATCTTCTCTATATTAATTTGTTTATGTTTCTATTCCCCAAGGGTTAGGTATTCAAGGGTTCTACAGAAAAGGGTTTGCCTTGTGCTATAGCTCTCTGATATACGTGTGGGGTCCAACAGTATTACTTGGCCCAATACATCAGGACACTAACTAAGGAGGATAGACCATACCCTTCACCGTACTACCTGACTACCCAGGTACTAGAGAGTATCTTCCCGAGTGTTGTTCTCGGTGGCACTATAGAAGTCAGGTGGCCGATTGGTTTATCTAAAGAGGGCTTCAGGAAATCTAGGCTGATCCATAAACAGGTGCTGTCTGATGCGCTACCACTCGAAGGGGTACCAACATGGGTTACAAGGGTGGCCAACAGATGTGTGCTTATGAACCACTTATGTTTCCTGTGTGTATGAGTCCCTCAACCACGGGTTTATGCGCATAATGACAGATCTCTGTGGCTTAAAGACGTCGGAATACGTCTCTACCCTGAAAAAAATTCCCACAATTTCTGCCAAGGAAAGTGCTCTGATACCAGTTGTAATATTCCATATATAAAAAGTATGCAGAACATAAATAAAATGCTAGAAATGATAGAATAACAGTAATATAACTAGCATAATCTCCACAATAACACATAAATGATATAAGAATAAAAACATAAATAACACTTTGATTCAGAAAGCAATGTTCACGGGCCTCTTCGAGGGGGAAACCTCCAGTCGAGCAACGCTCTATTACAATAATCTGCAAGCTAGGGTTTTTATACCCTCGACCCTTATTTATACTAAATATGTCTATCAAGAGAAGCATCTGGAGGAAGATCCTTCTAGAAGCAGAAGCTTCTATTAGGTCTTCTTACATCCGCCTTATTTTATTTTATTGAAAGGCCTTATTAATATTGACCTTTATTACATCTGAATATATTGATCTACCTATGTGCGGGTT
>ML798739.1:228792-245164 GCA_009831015.1 Picea engelmannii | reverse complement strand
TCTATGAATCCCTTCTTTGTGATAATTTGATATTGACTTCCCATTTAGAAGCTTGTTCTTGGCACTCTTCCACACTGGGCAAGGCTCACCATGCAGAGAGCTTCTGATCACCTTCAGAGCAACTGGCAAGCCTTTACATTCTGCTTGCACCTGTGATTCATACATCAACAACAATAAGTGGAAACACAAATAATAATAATAATAATCTAATTTTAAGGTCATAGCCAAGCCAAACACCAAATTGGTGTATGAGTACTATGAGACCCCATGTTTGTGGGAAAAGGGACCCCTCCACGTCAATCAAACCCAATCAAACACGTATTTTTGTTGTTGAAAGCAAGAATCTCTTGCCTAATAAGATTAAAATCTCATTCACGGGTTTTGTTTTTGGTGTATGAGACCCCATGTTTGTGGGACAAGGGACCCCTCCACGTCAATCAAACCCAATCAAACACATATTTTTGTTGTTGAAAGCAAGAATCTCTTGCCTAATAAGATTAAAATCCCATTCACAGGTTTTGTTTTGTCGCTTACGAAGATGAATGTATAGCTTTTTTGGAAAAACTGATTCTATTAAAGAACTAATGAGTATATGTATAGAATCTTTTTAAATGGAACATTGATTCCAACGTCATCAATAGAGTAGTAAGTATGAATGTGGAATGAAATCCAATCATAGGGATATGCCACTATAGCTTGTAATTTGGGACATTTTAGCATGATGGTGTATATTGAAATCACCAAACTTAGTATAATATATTGCATATAAATGCATTCCAGTACTGTAAGAGGCATACCTGCTACTAGATGTTCATCTGCATTACTTGGAATTGATTTTTGTCCAAAAGCACATCGGCATTACTTGGAATTGATTTTTGTCCAAAAGCCTAAAAGCAAAAGAGGGATAGAGCATCGGCATCATCCAGCACTGGCAATTCATAAATTTTGGTAGAGGTGGTTGTGGGGATGGTAGAACGAACTCAACTTGTAACAAGGGTCTTATAACCCTCACCTTCAAATAACAAAAATTCCAAATTTAACCTAGACCAGGCATCATCCAACACCACCAGAGTTGGCTTAGTTTGCTTCAGCAGATGCTCTTGCAGACAGCTACCTGCAACCTCCACACTCTGAAATTCAGATTTCTTCCTGCGAAGAATCTTGGCCCACATAGTCTCCAAAATTACCTTAATGTTTGGGGGACTGTGAGACCGTGATGAAAATGATATTGTTTCGGAAAGCACCTGGCATTCATAAAGAGACAATTGCTTATATAGAATCCAAAATCTGAACAAGAATAAGTTCTTTAAGTAGTTTCACTATCAGAAACGGCACTAAAGACCAAGCCATAAAAAATCTACAACATAATTTCTGCATGGCCCAAGCTACACCATACTTTGTATCTTAAACAAATTAAAACGGAAAGAAACATCAGCAACAACTGGGTTATTTTGTAAAAAACATAAGATACCTTCCTAAAACCAAAAACCATGTTGGCTGCCATCATAATATAAAGCTTACAATATAATAGGTCGGAGGGGTTGCCAAAGCAACCAGTAAATTTTACCTCTTAGAAACAGGAAGTGGACAAAGCTGCTTTTAGGAATGTTTGTGAAGCCTTTCCTGGAGAAGAGAAGACCGAGATTGGACTTGTTGCCCCCCGTCCCAGAATTGGAGGAATTGGATCTGGCATTATAGGGCACCTATCTCAATACACAAGACAAAAGGGTAGTGCAAGAAGACGATCCTCAAAACTCCTATCAAATTAAACTTAATAGAAAGTGAATGAAAGTCACAAGACTCTCTGGAACAACTCGGAAAACTGAAAGAGTAAGAATTTGGCTCAAACATAGAAACTCCTTGGCATAAAGCTCAGCCTTAAGATATTTTTCTTCAGAAAAATGTGTTTTGTTTTGGCTTGGGCAATAAGGGTCAAACTCAGCCAAGCCTTGCAAAACTTTGTTGCATGACTCAGCCAACTCTTTGATCAAACTTGCCAAGTACGGCCAAGGCTTACCAGCCTCTGCTGAATCACAGTCAAACTTGACAAGTTATAGGAGTTTAACCAGCTTGAGCAACTAAGTGGTTTCCACAATCCAACATATCTCACATGTTATTAAGCATGACCCATATCTCATGAGCATTAGTCCGAATGACCAAATTTCTCATTTTCTCATTATATTGGATGGTACACTTAGCACTCATTGGACCAGGTAACCAGGAATTCCCTGGAGATCACCCATCCCAAGACTCCTCTGGCTCAAGTGCACTTAACTATGGAGTTTACAGTCAAGTACACTTATCTTGCTACCCCATTTGCAAAACCTTATCAAGTATTGTGCCTTATGAACTATTCATTTAAAGCTTCCTTAACTATTTATCTTATGCAACTAAGGGGCTTCCACAGTCCCACATATGATATATAATTTTTGGGATTATCTAAGTAGAGAGTCATAAAGAATGACCCATGTATCATGAGCCATGGTCAGAATGACCAAACCAAATTTCTCATGATATTGAATAGTCTACTTAGCACCCATTGCATCAAATGATGCTCACCAATTTGACCAAGACTTTCAGTTGCCAGTTTGACTTTCTTTTTTTTTGTCAAGCCGACCTGCACATGGGAGTACTCCACCGAGCCCTATAACTATGCTCATAATCTCAATGATGACAAACATAAATGGCACAAAAAAGTGCCAGCTATTTGGGATGTCCAGGTTTCCTTCAAAATGAGGCTCCTGGCCTGGTTCATGCTATACAGGTTGTTTTCAGCTAAAGAAACGTTTCATAAAAGAGTATTGACAAATGAAAATTACAGCTATTGTGAGAATTCAGAAGATGTTGACCTTGTTTTTGAGAGTGTCGATTTGGTAAGAAAGTCTGGTCTCGGTTAAAGGCCTTAGTAAAAATGTTACAATTTCACCGGTAGACTGTCATTTCGAGATTTGGGGTTACTACCAAAAGATGTGCCAAAATGTTTGAAGATTTACCAAAAAAATGCTAACTAAAATTCATAAATTCTCCATTTTAGACTGAAAATCCATTCAATGTTCAGCTCATCTGATGTCCCGAAGAAAACATTGTGAACTAAAACAAAAGGACTGTAAAAAGTCAGATGCAGCAGCTAGGGAGGTAGGGAAAAGGATTATTTGATGTAATCATGGCTTACCATGGCAATTTCATTCCTTTTAAATGCACCGAGCAAATCAAAGTGCATTCTATAGCTCGGGTAGGGGTAGCTTAACCAATGAGGTCTTTGTGTGTGTATTTGTGTCCATGCAACAGCATATTGAATCTAGACGGTGCAATGGTTGCATTGAACAAACCCATCTAAATCCAGGTCTCAGACCTCAAGTTTGCAAGTCCTGAGAATGCATACCTAGAATTCATAAGAATTACATACGTGAAATGCTGAAGCCTGAAACTAAAGAACTAGAACTTCGAGCTTTGCAAACTGGAGGTGATCCAGGTGGATATCGGTGGCCACCCACCTATTCCAACTGGCACAAAACAGTCTTCTGGAAACTTACTATTTTTAGTAGGTTTTCGGTTCCTAAACTTATGGGGCCATTTTGACGGCCTAAATGAAGTTTTTTTGGGATCGAGCACCTCAATGATGGCCGAAGGCTTTGATTGAGCCCCCAAAATGAATCTCCTCGATGATACCTTTCCAACGAGCTATTGTGCACCCCAAATGGAGATCGTATGCCAAAGTTACGCCCCTGGGAAGTTGATACACCAAACTACCCAAAACTGGGTCCACAAAATTGTTGGCTTTTCATCTTCCAGGGTTAGGGTTTTGGATTTTTTTTATGTTAAAAAAGGTCTTTAGAGCGACATTGTAATCCATCTTCTTGCAAATGCAAGTAGCCGTCACATCTCTTCTCAGAGATAAGTTGCCACCATTCTAGCGAGTCTTTCACTCTGTATTTTTACAGTCTTTGTACATTTTCGCTCATTAATAGAAATTGTGTATTACTGTATATCTGTGTTTATGATTGCATCTCTGATACATTTATGTTATATTATTGGATTTTGAGATATCTCTGTACATTTCTTTATTATATCTCCGCTCTCATTTCGTGTTGAAAATAATCAGAAACAGGAGGTGCATCTTACCCCTGGCAGTTGACTGTGTCTCTGTACGTTATACGAGAATTTTCATATAATAATCCAAGAAAATAGAGAAATGAACAAGAAAACAGAGCTTTCAGCAACTCCTTCAGAATCAAAAGCAAACACAGTACTCGCAAAACTTGAGGATGGATAGATCTGCAACTTCAGATAAGATTATGTTATTAATGTCCAAAAAATGACCAAAAGAAAGGTTAATGGAACTAAAAATTACAATCAGCGACACCAATCTGTGGTGGGGGTGCAGCATTAAGTTACTTGAAAGCATATTGCAAAATACAATATATGACCAACAAGAATAAATAAACTAAATATTACATCAATCAAAAGGAAAGCAGGGAAAAACAAACAGGAGATCACGCTTTTCAGCAACAACCCCATTATCAAAGAGCAAACAAAGTATCTCTGAGGATATAAAAATGGTTTGAATAAATGAAAATCCCAATCACCTTTAATTTCTTGATCATCAGAGAGGGCCAATGCCATAGTTGTTTTGCCAACGCCCCCCATACCTCTCTCTGGAGAAGAATTCTCTTCAAATTCCAAGTATTTTTCTCCAACCCCATGACAAAATCAGACTTCATCAAGCCATTATAAGTTTATAACAAGGGATTAGAAGTTCAGGACCCAAAAATTACTATAAATCTAACTTTATGCTTCCCTCTACAAAAACCCTAGCATGGCTCCCTCTCGTTCCGATCGCGATGGATGCCTCTTTCGAGGGGGGCATCGTCCCCTCCTGACGCTAACGTTGGTGCCTTTCACGCTCTGGTTTCAACCACTATCGAGCAATCAAAATCGCCCCTATTCAGGTTTGTCAAGAAACTAGATAAAATGCCAAATTTCGAGCTCCCATCCTCAACTTAGAGGAAAAAAGCGTTGGCCCTGACAGAACATGAACTGATAGGCCAATTTACTGGCATCTAGCCATCCCCGAAATTTGTTGTTATTTGGCTTCAAAAAAACTAGATTCCTCTCATCAAGGGCTCCTTAAGCCATTCCTTAAGTCGAGGATATTATGCATTCCTCTTTGAGCTCAAGGAAGACAAGGACCTGATCTTCCGCGACGGACCATACTTTCTTGGGGCAAGAGGGATGTACTTGAATAAATGGACTCCCAATTTCAATCCCGAAAATGATGTGCCCTCAATAGTCCCAATCTGGGTTCATCTTCCTCATCTTCCCCTTCATTGCTAGAGTGATGATGCTCTGCATTGTATTGGTAACTCCCTGGGTCAATATATTGATTGGGCAGAGCCCAAAGAAAATGTGTTCTCATGTGCTCGAATTTGTGTTGAAGTTGATCTGGAGAAAGGTATCTCGGAAGAAATAATCATCACTTTAGACAGTTGGCAGCATGTTCAACAACTAGACTATGAACAACTACCCTTTAAGTGCAAAATCTGCCATAAATATGGCCATTTGCAAAAAACGCCTGCAAGAAGGCCCCTCCATAACAGCATCTAGGCAGTGGATCTGAAGACCAATGGACGGTTGTTCAGAGGAAATTTGGGAATGCACCAAAAAATCCAGCAGGTCTTGGGCCCTTAGTTGGGCCCTCTTCATCTGAGGTAGTCAATCCCTCTAATCCCTCGGGACCATCTCCCTCTGTGGGGGTCTCTCAAAAAAACAACTTTGATGAACTCTCACAACTCCAAGATAAGGAATCCCCTTCCATTGTGGAAATTATTGACCCAGTCGGAGTAAGTAAGGAGCATCCTTCAATCCATGCCCCTTCAGGGACGGGCTCCTACAAGGAAAAGCTAAACACTAAAGCCAAAGAAGAAAAGAAAGCTAACCCTAGTAAACCCCATTGGGAAAAATCAGGATCAATGATCTTAGGATTGGAGGAAGTGAAAAACTTCAAAGATGCGGAGGTCTCCTTCTCTAATGCAAGGGCATGCGATTCGGATACAAACTATTCGATTGATGAGGAGATCAACGACAGGGCGTCGGAGGAAAACTTTCCTAGAAGGTTGGGTCGAAAAGCATCAAGAACCCTAGAGAGGAACAAGCAAACAAAGAAATATAGCTTGGATCGCAAAACACCATTCCCAAGATGTTAGGGTCCTCTAAACCACCAAAAGTCTCAAGCAACACTATAGCATCAAAAGGACATATGCCCCCACACCCCCATAAGTAATGATAGTTGTCTCTTGGAATTGCAGGGATTTAGGTAGCGCTCCCAAGACTACTGTTGCCTATGATCTCATCAGAAATGAGAAGTTGTCTATTCTTCTACTCCAAGAGACAAAAATGTGAGTAGAAGATATCCACAGTACATCATTGGGTGCTTTCAAGCAATGGGAATATATTGTTGAAGACGCTAGAGGAGCCTCTGGGGGTCTCTGCACTCTATGGAACAAGAATGAATTAAGCCTGGTATCTTCCCTCCAAACCTACCACTAGATTAGTACTAAATTTAGATCTATTTCTGATAGAAAATTCTTTATTATAATAAATATTTATATGCTAGCTAACCCATTGGAAAAGCCATCTTGTTGGTCCTCTATTCAGAGGTTAAAGGACACAAAGAATCTGTCAAAATGCATCCTTGTTGGAGACTTTAATACAATAAGGAATAGTACAGAAGAGAAAGGAGAATCCTATGCTCAAGATCCTTCTCGAGATAGGATGGAAGACCTTATTCTGGACTGGGATCTGATTGATGCCACCCCTCTCAGAGGTAAATTCACATGGTCCGATAAACGCTTTGGGCCTAGCCATATATCAGCGTGCTTGGACCACTTTCTTGTCCATAGTAGTTTCCTTTCTTCCTCCTCTTCCCTCAAATCACATATCCTGCCCTCTCTAACTTTTGATCATAAGCCAATTTCTCTTCAGATTAGTCTCCTCCCTGATTATGGGCCCCTCCCTTTCCACTTCCTTCCCCTTTGGCTTAACTCTCATGATGTCGACCTTATAATCTCCAACTCTTGGAAATATTGGATCCCAGGCACTCCGGTTTATATTTGGGAACAAAAACTAATTAAGGTCAAAAATGCCATCAAGAAATGGGCTAAGACATCCTTCCATTCCCATGAAGTTGTCCTCCCTAAGCTTAAAAATAGTCTCCAAACTCTTCAACTAAAAATGGAGGAGGAGGACATCACAATAATCTGTTGCAAGAAGAAGTGCTTCTCCAAACCCAAATCCAGAGGGAAATATGAAGAGAAAAGGAATATTGGAGAATCAAATCCTGAAGTCTTTGGCTCCATGTTGGAGATCGAAACACAAATTTCTTTCACAAGCAAGCTAGATCCTGTCCCACCATAAATAATGTGATGGTTATAAATATGAAGGATGGAACTCAAATCTCAAATTATGAAGGTATAAAAATTGTGGCCCATAAGTTTTACAAGAACCTTTTTACCCGGCATGATGAGGCAGATGACTACAATACTTAAGTCACGCTAGAACATATCCCTCCTATGATCACTGAAAATGAAAATTGAATTCTAAACCGACCTATTTAAGAAGCAGAAGTCTGAGCTGCAATCTGGATCCTAGGTCCAAATAAAGCCATGATCCAGATGGATTTCCAATATCCTTCTACTCACACTTTTGGGGCCTTATAAAATCTGACCTTACAAGAATGCTACGTTTCTCCCATAGGTCCCTCCACCTGGGAGGAAATACCAATTCTTCCTTCTTGGCTCTGGTTCCCAAAGAATCTATAACCCCTCCTCCTTTCCCATATTTCGTCCAATCTCCCTTTGTAACTCCTCTTTACAAAATCCTCCCAAAAATAATTGTCTCCAGACTCAAAATCCTCTTGCCCAAAATTATCTCTCCCAAGCAAGGGGGGTTCATGCATAATATAGGCAAATAATGGATAACATTGTGTTGGTTCAAGAGGCAATCCAGTCAAGCTCCGCAACAAAAGAAAAAGGTATGGTAATTAAACTTGGCATGGCAAATGCATTTGACCGTGTTCGTCATCCCTTCCTTTTCCAGGTTATGCAAAGATTTGGATTCAACAATCAATTTATCAATTGGATAGCTTCATGCATTGGAGGGTCGTGGATTGCTCCCCTGGTAAATGGTTGTCTAACAGCTTTTTTCCAGGGAAGCAGAGGGTTGTGGCAGGGGTTCCCTCTCTCCCCTCTGCTATTTATAATTATGGCCAACTCTCTCAGTCAAAAACTTGAATATGAACGCAACATTGGAAATTTGTCGGGACTTCAGATGGTAAGAGGAGTCAAGGCTATGAACCATTCGCAGTTTGTTGATCATACTCTGTTTCTTGGTGGAGCCTCACAAATCATTGCCTCTCGCTTCAAGGAAGTACTAGATTATTTTTTGGATGCATCAGGTGGAGTTGTGAACCATCGCAAATGTCAAATCATGGGATGGAACACTCGGATACTAGTATTGCCAAACATCTCTCGTATCTTCCAATTTCCTTATGCTGAAAATTGGTCTTGTTTTAAATATCTAGGCATTCCTATCTCCTTGAAAAGGACTAACTCTCTTGAATGGAGGCACATAATAGAGAAAATCAACACAAAATTCACTATGTGAGGTTCCCAATGGTTAAACCTGACTAGGCGCATAGTCCTAATAAAGGCAGTGGGAAAAAGATCAGGCTATGGGATGACTCAATATTGGAATGCAACCCTCTCTCCATCAGAGAAGAATTTGAACTGTTGAAGCAATGGATACAAGAACAAGATATCAACAATCTGTTTGAACTCTCCACTTGAGAAGCATCCACATGGCTCTAGATAGGATGGAAAACAATGGATCTGCCTCCTCATTTGCGACCCCTCCTTCCCCCATTTCTAAATACAATGCATGGATGCGCTTTGAAAAGTTTAACTGTTAAAGATACTAGGGGTTGAGGAAACTCGTTTTATTCTATTAACAAAGGATACAAAATTTTGCGAGATAAGGCTGCCTCCTTCCCTCGCATAGGGGTGTGGAACTCGTTTGGCATATAGATGGAATTCCCAAGATTAACTCCTTCATATGGCTTCTAGTACATGGGTGCATCTTGACAACTGAGAACTTGAGAAAGAGGGACATAGTTGGCCCTCTCGGTACGTCCTCTGCTCACAAGAAGAGGAATCTATTTCTCATATGTTTGTCCATTGTACTTACACCAAAACAACCTGGAGTTTGGTCCTTGGAGATCTTTACATTCTCACAAATTGGCCTCTTTCTCATAAAAAAAAATTCCAAAAATGGGGACAAAACTACCAAGGGAACTTCAAACTCAAACCAGGACTAAAGAGATTGTGGATGGCAATGCCGAAATACATCTGTTGGGCAATTCGGATGGCCAAAAATAAAAAGATTTTCCAGGATGAAAAAATCAGTCCAAGACAATCAACTGTGAGGGCGATATCGCTCTATGCCGAATATATGCAATTTAGGGCGCTCCAACAAGATAAAGGCCTGGAACAATATGAACAAAAATGGGTGAACCTATTTCTGAAAGCAACAAATTTTACGGCTCTGGCTAGAAAAACCCATTCTCTTACAAAGTGGGCAATTAGAAAATCAATGGTGGAATTTAAGACCTGGATGCAAGACCAAGGAAAACACTCTCTCTTCTTCGATGGTGCTTTTCGTGGTAATCCTGGGGCGACAGGTGCAGGTGGGATTCTCCTTGATCCCAGAGGAAATGCAATGTTTCATTATGCTTGGGGACTAGGGACGACGACAAATAATATAGCAGCAGTGTATGCTCTTTATGCAAGGTTAAAATTGGCGAAAGAACACAATATATCTCAACTCTCAGTCTTCGGAGACTCAATGATAATCGTTAGGGCAGTTCTCAATAGAAACTACATGGAGAATAATCTTTTGAGTGGTATCCTCCCTCGAATCACCACCCTAATCGAAAAATTTGATGAAATCAACCTCTTTCATATTAAAAGAGGCCTAAACCCCCATGCTGACCTTTGGGCAAAAGAGGGTTATAGGATGGCACAAGGAGAACTTAAATTAAACGATGAAGAGGGGGTTTACCCCATCCCCTAACCCCTCCCTCATGATGCAACACGACCACATCCTCCGCCCCCCGCCAGTTGTTCATCCCTCGTACTCCGTGTTAAATTTTGGGCTTGATTTTAAATTGTTGATATGTTATTTAAATTTCTCCAATACTTAGCTTAATGTAATTCATAAACCAGAACAACAATAACCATAGATTTACCAACATGAAAATTCACAACATGTACCCTAGGGAAACCCTATACAAGGAGAAAAACCCCAGCAAACAATCTCCTTTTATTGCAAAGATAATGTATGATTACTTACAAACATTCCACCATTAAATTCTGCTCTTAAATGAGCTTGCCAATATGACTTAGACTTGACTGTATGACCTATAGGTACAGCAACACCTTGCTGCCCTTTCTCTGCTGAAATGTACCAGCACTGTGGGAGAAGCTATGCACTGCCTAGGTGCTACTTTGAAGCCTTTTTTGGACTGATATTTTGCTGCCTTCTAAGACCGATATGTATTGGCAGCAATGTAACAATACTTGTTGCCTTCTTTTAGGTAAATACGTTGCCTTCTAAGACTGATATATCTCAGCTCTGTATACCAGCCCTCACAGCCTTCTACTTCTTCTCCCTCACACTGCATAACCTGTTGTGTAGAATGAGGGGTCAACCTCTGATTATAAAGGAGTGGAGAGGAGGAGGAGGAAGAAGGCTCGAATTAGAAACTTGTTTGCATGTTTTTCATAACTCGACTTCATCTTGAAATAGATCTTGGACAAGAGACTTCGAATTTATAACTTAACTCAACATGCACATGACATGCATGCATGCAATGCATGTCATTCGAATTTATAACTTAACTCAACATGCACATGACATGCATGCATGCAATGCATGTCATGCATGCAACATGCAAGCATGCAACTTGTGCAACTATGTGCAACTACGCAACTTATGCAACTTATACAAATTGACCTTTTACAACTTGAGTTTAACAACTCATTCAACTTGACTCTTATACATGGAAATTCAAATTTCTTCATGGTGGATAGTGTTACACGTGCCAACGCACTAGATCAATACATTTACATCATTTGCAATATCAGGAAGATTGTTTGTTTCTAGCTTATAGGAATTTTATGTTCAACCTAACTTTTGCTAGATGCCTTGACTTTTGCTCATGGCTCACAAGGCTTGACTAGGCTCACAAAGGTTGTACGTTCCCCCCGACTTTTGCACTAGTCTGTCTATGCTCACAGAGGTTGTACGTTCCCCCGAGTTTTGCACTAGACTGTCTATGCTCACAGAGGTTGTACGTTCCCCCGAGTTTTGCACTAGATTGTCTATGCTCACAGAGGTTGTATGTTCCCCTGTCTTTTGCACTAGACTATCTATGCTCACATAGGTTGTACGTTCCCCCTGACTTTTGCATTAGACTTACATCTTGACTCACAAGATCATATAGCATCTCGTTCGTCCTGAATTTGGTTTGACTCAAAGAGGTTGTATGTTCCCCCTGGCTTTTGTCAATACCTCACAAGACTAGTTGATTCTCCAAATCTCCCTAGCTAGCCTCATTGGAGAATGATTGTCGATGTTGCCACCAAATTTAACACTCAGGAGTGGTTAAGCTAAGCTTCCAGGCATATCTATAGCTTTTCAGGAATAAAAACGCAAACTTCGACACGAAAAGTACACAATCCTATGGACTAAAGATTAAATTTATGCATATAAACAAGCCCATTTTACAATTATTCGTTTTAATCAGGGAACCTTTAAAGCTAAACAAATTTGTAGTCAAACTTGTACAAGCCCACACACGTTTTAAAGCAAAAGCAAAAGGCCTCTGATCAAACAAAAGCAACACTAATTTAAATGCAAAAGATCGAAATGATTCCCTTCAAACTCACCTGAATTTTCGCTCAGATATATTCCTTCCCACTTTTGATTCCTCACATTTGCACCGCGAAAATATCTAATATCCTACAAGTTCAGTTGATTTGGCTGCAGACTGAGTAAGGGTGCAGGGCTTAGGGGTGCAGGAAAGGCAATACGCAGTCTCTTTAATGGTTGGCAAAATATGAAATTAATCTTACTGTCATCCTCTTTCCCATGAATCGCCAAATTAAAACGCAGGCAGTCCTCTTCCCCCTGAATCGCCATATCAAAAGGCAGGCAGCATTACTCAAGGCACTTTGTTTCTGGCGATGAAATCCTCCATTAATTTGCCTGCCATTTCGCCAGACTGCCAAGCAGGAAGGCAGGCAAGAGCGATTGGAGAGCAATTCTAGTTTGTCAGGCAGAGAAAGTCTGGACTGTAAGCTTACCTTGGGGGTCTCTGGCGTCCATTTCCAGGTCGAACTCATAGTTGAGATGGGAGCCTTTGGTGACATTGAAGTTGGGGATCTGCACTGAGTTCACTGTAAAACTGGGCTGATGAGGGCTGTAGATGACCCATAAAACCAGCGCAACGATTCCCGCAACCAAAATCAGGACGAGGAGGAACGCGACGAGGCAGAGGAAGCAGAGGCAGCAGCGGTTTCTGCATCTCTTGAGGGGCGTCGGGCGGAAGGTGGGGAGGGTGGCGCCGTACATCTGGTCCTTCGTGTATGCGCCATTCAGGTTCTGTACACCCGGTCTGTTCAATGGGTGCACTCTTTCTGCCATGGATTACACCACAAATTACTAACACAAAACAGTTCCCAGACAAGAAATGAGTTTGCAAGAACCCCTATGCTTAAACTACAATTCCAATCCTTTGGCTTCAATAAAATAAGGCAACAGCACAGCCAGGGAAGACCCCACCCACTATAGAGAATAGGGCCCATTCCAGCGCTCTTCACTTCTTTTTCACGGTTCCAATACCGGCAGCAGCTCCGGTCCAACTAGATTCCCTAGGATTGGGTTCGAGACAGAGACAGCCGCACACACTTCCGGACCGGGTGAAACGGTATCACTGTAAGAGAAGGAGAGACGAGACGTATATTTAGGTATATCCTTCCCCAAACGACTCGGAACAAGCTCCCGGCGAAGCGCGTATATGTTCACCGTCAAAGATCTTGCAAGCAGGCGCAGAAACGCTTGCTCATTCGAAGAAAAAGCATGTTTTCTCCCATCCATGGCGGGCGGATCTCACATTTGAATGGGCAAGCGAAAGGAGGTAAACTGCTCTCCATTTCAGTCTTCCGGCTCGGCTCGGCTCGGCTCTCTATCCTAATCTAAGGTCCGGCCCGGTTATACTGACTCTTCTGAATCTTGGCATACCCACGTGCAGATGGGAAGGGACGGTGCAAGTGGGGGACGAGACACGTGGACGTCGAGAGCCCTGCTGGCATGTATTATTATTTACGGTATAGTCTTGGTGTTCCTGCTAATTCCGTTCGCGCTCACAACATTCTTCACTATTGGTGACGGTTATTAAAGCATTTTTCCAGATGCCTGATATTCCAGATGTGTTTTAAGCAATGGTTCCGATCTTATGTATATTTGCATACATTTTGAGTTTCGATTGAGTTACATTGAATTAAGTGAAACTACAATTAGTTTAAATTTATATTAAATGAAAAAAACTGTATAGGTCAAAAGATTTGATCTGTTTCAAACTTGCCAATCTAAGATTAACATGAATCCAAACTAGGTGTTTTCAATAAATTCAACCATAAAGCAACAAAAGCACATTTACACCCCACAATTTCTGTCAGCAACTCGTAACCAGAAAAAACCTCCATTAAAGCACCAGGCCGCTGGGAGCCACAATTCAGCTCATGGTTCGGTTTCCTTTCTTCTCCACGATACAGCGCTACAAACAGCAACAGAAGACAAGGATCCCTTCTCTACGACTATTGAGGCCCTTCACTCCAGGCGTACACAGGCCTAGCAAGTCATTCCAAGGCACAACAGTACAGCTGAAGGTCAGATGAATCCAATATATCACTTCAAAGAGAATGTAAATGGGGACATTTGTAATCTAACAAGAGAGAGGATCACAAGCATGTCACTCAAACTGTAAATTCAGAACAATACAACTTATCAACATATAAATATTGAAATGGAAAACATAAACTTCCCAACGAGGCTGCGTTAATAACATGAGTATCAAATTTTATAAATAAAAAAATTGAAGGAACAAACAAAAGAATGGTGCTTCTCTGCAAACAAAGTGTCTTATAGGACACAAAAATGGTTTGAAGAAATGGAAACGCCGATCACCTTTAATTTGCTCATCACTGATGAGGGCCAATGCCATTTGTTGAAGCATCATCGCATTTTGTTAAATGGGTGCAGATAATATGTTTGACGGTGCTTTTGCAGTGGGGTTGGAGAAAAATATTTCGAATTTGAAGAGAACTCTGCTCCAGAGTGAGGTGTCCGTTGTTAGGGTGCAAGGTATGGGAGGTCTTGGCAAAACAACTGTGTCATTGGCCCTCAGCAAGGCATGGGAGGTCTTGGCAAAACAACTCTGGCATTCATTGGCCCTCAGCAAGGCATGGGAGGTCTTGGCAAAACAACTCTGGCATTGGCTCTCAGCTCAGATATCCCATACCTTGCACCCCATGCCAGGCTGAGGGCCAATGCCAGAGTTGTTTTGCCAAGACCTCCCATACCTTGCACCCCAACAACGGACACCTCACTCTGGAACAGAGATCTCTTCGAATTCCAAATATTTTTCTCCAACCCCAATGCAAATTCAGACTTTCCCAACCCATTATAATCACAAGAAACCTGGACAAAAGCACCATCAAACATATTATCTGCAACCATATGTTGAAGCATCATCGCATTCTGTTTGAAGATTGTTTCATTCATCTTGCTCTCATCCATTGACCCCAACTCGTACAGTTGACGAAGATTATTCAGCTCTGTTATAAGATTCTTCACCTCAAGAAATATGTCGACAGGCATCTGGTATTGAAGGAAGTCAGATATCTCCTCCAACTGGCGGATTTGAAATCCATATCTGAAGCTATGAAAAAATTTAAAACAGCTGGTATTCTCCCATTTTTCAGCAATTCTACGCCTTTCATGAGGGTGTTCAGGATCTTCTCATAGGTTAAATTTTGTTCATGTTTGGGCTTGGCTTTAGTAAATTCGACAAAGACAATCGCTGAAACTTCTCTATATACCATGGGTCTACTTATCAGCCGGAAACATATATGATATATTATATCCAACTTTATTATTTATAATAATAATAATAATAATCTATTTTTAAGGTCACGGTCAAGTCAGCACACCAAATTGGTGTATAAGACTCATTTGTTTGTGTATACATACCCTACCCTTTCTGGATTTGAACCTGTGACCTCTTAAAAGGAAACATATGTTCTTAACAATTAGATCCACTCAGCTTTATTATTATTTATAATATAAATAACATATGACATGCGGATATTATGCTATAAGAATAGTATAGTAGTATAGTTTAGTTTTAAGGGCTAGTTTGATTTGTAGATGTTTTTTTGGAGAGAGTTTGAGATCATATTTTATTTATTCTTTTGGGGTTATAATTTTGTTGGCAATTATTATCTTTTTCCATCCAGAAAAATCAATGATGGTAGAAATTATTGAGGATTGTCAATAATGAATATACTTAATTATAATATATTAGATACATCATATTTAATAATTTAAATGTAAAATAAATATATTAATAAAAATATAATTATGATTGAATAATCATAGAAATTATTGAAGGATTGGTAATAATGAATATATTTAACTATAAGTCCCCGAGGTGTAGGACAGTCGGTGACGGAGTGTGTTGTTAAGCCACTCCATGTTGTTAAATATATTAATATAAATATAATTATGAATTAAAATTAGTAGTAAAATTTATTTCATTAAAACTAGTGGGTAAAAGAAGAAACTAGTAGATGAGAGAAAAGAAAACAAGGATTTAATGAGTCTAACAAACATCACAAGATTTCACATAATTCTTTGCATCCTTAAAAGCTTCGACCATTAGAACCCTACTTGTAAAATCTTTTATCTAGTATCCTTCCCTCAATAGTGACTTTTTACAACCCCAATGTTTGATTATGTCATCCAACCCCAATCTATGCAACTATCATGTAGTTAACGTATAATCAATTGCTATGGTTAATGTTAATGTTAATGTTAATGTTAATGTTAATGTTAATGGTGGCATTTTTTTACCTTATTTTTAAAAAAGTAAATTTATGATAAAAACATGTTAAAAAGGTTAAAAAAAATAAAAAACAAATAAAATAATACATATAAAAAATTAAAAAAATAAATTATTTTATATAAAATTGAAAAA
>ML798739.1:179388-205632 GCA_009831015.1 Picea engelmannii | reverse complement strand
GAGAAGAACATGCTTTGTGAAATATTTAAATGAGAAATGATCAATATTATGGTGAAAAGTTATGATGCAAACAAGATCAAGAAGTAAGATTTTGAAGATGGCATGCTGAATGACACTGAACCCATTCAGCTCTAATGTTTTCTTACATTCTTCCCCACAGACTTATACTGAAACAAATATCTATTTTTTGTTCGCCGAGAAGACCCGCAAACCCTTTTTGAAGCGTCGTTATTATAGCAAATTTGTCGCAACATCCGTCAAATGCAACATATTTATAGATTTTGTAACGTCACAATTCCGACATAAAAAAGTCCTCAGTTACCGTTGGTATTTTGACTTGGTGAACATACTAAGGTGACCGTTGGAGGGGAAAACCTAGTTTCCAAAATATCGCAATTGTGACATATATCTTCACAAACGTGGCAAGAGAAACGTTCCAGTGGAAAACGTGGCAAGAGAGACGTTCCAGTGGAAAATGTGGCAAGAGTGACGTTAACGTGGCAAGAGAGACGTTAACGTGGCAAGAGAGACGTCAACGTGGCAAGACCGACGTTATCGGGCAACATGATTTTTTTTTATTTTTTAAATTTCCTCTATTTTGCGACAATATGGACAATTTTTTCCATAACGCCGCAAATAAAACATCAGAATTTTTACAATATGTACTAGTGTTCTTTGGATATATCTAGGGCGAACTTTCTTTGGACTAAGTCTGGTTGGCAGGATGACTTTGGAGTTGAGCAGTGCAGGTGATGGGGAGGTGTCTTGCGACAAACAGTGAGATAGACTCAATCGCGACAATACGAGGAGAACGTGAGGTAGTAGTGAGGCAAGTCAAGCAACTTTGTAACATCCCCACTATATTCCCTAATTTAATTAATGCATAATGTAGATATGGATGTGGCTATGGCCAAGCGATCTAATATGTGAATTTTTTTTTTGAATTTCAATAAATAAAATGTGATGCCAATTGTTGGGGGACATGGATAGAGATGGGGGTTGAGTTTTCCCCAAGAGAAGGGAGTGTCTAAGAGGGTTCTAAGGGGGAAATTATTAGTGGACTATATTAATCCAAACCCATATTCCTGAATTTTATTATCATTGTGTGTAAAACTTCTATTTCATGTTTGAGTGTATGAGAGCCCAATAATTGAATACATGTAAGAGAGTGTGTGTTAGATGTTAGATCCCATAGTTATTGGGAGCATGGGGCTGAAGTACAACCAACATTGGGGAGTGTGAGAGTCAACATGCTTGGGAAAAGAAAGGAAATTTGTATGGGGCAGAACAATAGTTTAGGACAATCATGCTTTTGGGATGAACAATAGGCAGAGAAGAAAAATAAGAGATTTGGAGCTAGAACAACAATGAAGGGAAAATTCTAGAGCATTTTTGGAGCTGAAGACTGAAGAAGCAAGTTGACAGGATTACAAACTAACCAGGTTGTCAGGTCTAAAGAGAGAAATCCTATATGAGTTGCATTGTAACAACAAGTTATTGTTGTTGTTTTACTGATAGTTTTTCCTAGCAATGAGTTCCCTTGAGTTCCCAGTAGTGAGATTCTTAGTTACTTGTGCCAAAGAGACCCTGATAAAAGAATGGGGCACCCGATGGAATGAGAGCAGTGAAGGGGTACATTCCTTGGGTTGGGCAAATCAAGAGGAAGAGAGCTGGTGGAAATCGAGATGGTTATAGGAGAACGTCAATGGGTTGTGGGATACATGAGCTGTGAGTGGATGGTGAGAGACACTCTCTTTTGTGGATTTCTAGCCCCAACTTGGGGGTGACTTGTTATTGAGATCTAGAACAACAAGTCTATGGTTGGGTGGAACATCTGTCCCAAGCAGTTGGTTGTAGAGTGGTTTTAAAATATAAGTGTTTTATTTTCTCTATGTGTTATATTATGAGTTTTAATTGTTGTGCATTAATTTTGTGTATGAGAATGAATTATATGTTGATGTGATGAATTATTAGTTGCATTCATGTTTATTTAGAATGTTGTAGATGCATTTAATTAATGGTATCAAAATATGGTTCAATCTGTGTGTTTTCTGTATCTGGTAAGCTACATGATATGTTAGCAAGATTTTATTTTATTTTATGTGTAATTCAACATGGTAATGTTCCTTAGTTAAATCGAGGGACGTTACAGATTGGTATCAGAGTAGAAGGTTCAACACCAAGCTTGTATGGGCCAAGACCCATGCAAATTCAGTAAAATTTCGTTGTTGTAGAGTTTCACATGTGACAGATTTGGGGAAAATCGTGGAAACATAGTGAAATACCCAAATTTATGAGTAGATGTGAGTTTAATTCACCTCAGAACAGTTGAAGAGAGGATTAACGACGTCAACCTGCAGGTTGCAAAGTTAAGTTTGTCTTGGGAGGTCAAACTTCATGTTTTAATGGTGACTTAGGAGTTGGAAAAATTGACAACCTCGATCATTTCAACATTAGGAATCGACAGTCGAGATTCATTCTAGAACGAGTAAAAACTTCCAAGTGCATCGACGAATTTTTTTTGGAGGAATTACAAAATTTAAAAAAAAAAATCATAATTTCAGATTTTTTGAAAAAAATCATACAATGATGATGGTGGACTGTAGCTTAAAGTGGATTGACAGATTCCATGGTGGCAGAAGGCAACGGTCGTCGGACAGATTTTGATGAACCGACGGCTAAGATCACCTTGATCTCTAAGATCAAACATGGGCTTGGGAAGAAAGAACCTAAGTCAATAATTTTGCTGAAGAAATATCGTTGGAGTAGGCTTTCAGGTCGTAGGTCGTCGAAAAAACTCAATGGCATACCACTTGAAAATCCCATGAGAAAAGATCGTGTGAAAATACTACGTGAAAAGGTCTGCGGGAGAAGGTCCACTAGAGGAAGGTCTGGAGGAGGAAATTTTGTGAACGAGAGAAGGTTTGTGGGAGGAAGTCCACAAGAAGAAGGTTCGCATGTAGGAGAAATTATGCCAGAGGAAGTTCACTGGAATAGGCTCACGGTGAGAAGTTCACAAGAGAGGTCTACGGGGGAAGGCCACAAAGGTAAAGTTCGAGATGGTTGAGCCCAATAGGCTTGCGGGCTGGAGACAAAACCTTAAAACATGCAACTTGACCTTTCCGTAGAGAAAGTCCGCGAAGAAGATTCCGCAAGGCTGGCAAGTTGCGGGAAAACCTTATAACATGTTATTTTGACTTTTCGACGAGAAAATCCCACAAAGGAGAGCCCAACATACTTGCAGGAGGTTTGGTCGATGGTCTTTGGATGAGATTGACGAATTATGACATGGTCGAATGAAAGGATGAAATGTGGACTCAACAGACACGTTTCATGTCATGTCATTTGGATTGTCTGGGGTAAGGCACAAGTCAATTTGTCAGACTATTATAATAGCATTAAATTAATCCTTTTCTACGAAAATTTACAGTTTTTGAAGGTCATCAACTTGCGGGAGCATTTTGAGGGCCTAAAGAACGTTTTCAGGTAGTCGAAATCAAGAGAACTATATCTACCTTCAGTACATATAATATGTGTTTCTTAAAATGAAAGAGCTCAGTGAGAGCTTTCCAATGAGATATTCTAAGCACAAAACAAAGCTAGTATGAGAAAGTTACAACTGAAACAGTACAAGGTATATTTTCGGCACCAGTTTACTTTTAGAGGGCATAAATCCTTGCTCCGAAGTTAGTTTGGGGCAAAGGGTAGTCTGTGGAAATCCCATGGACCATAGAAGACAACCATTGAGCCAGATTTGGAATATGTGTACCTAAAACTGTATAAGATGAAAGAGAAGACATCTATAGTAGTAAGGGATAAAAATGAGAAAACAGTTAAAACTTCCACATACCATAAATTTTAGCTCTAAGCTCATATTTGGGAAAAAGAATAGTTGTTGAAAAGGTCTTGAGAAGGAGAAGCCAAATATCAACCTAGAAAATTGATATGAGTAGTAGAGTTATAGCCAACTCAAAATAAGATGATTGATGGCATTAAAGAGTAGACAATTTATGCATTATTTTTCGAGAAATGTGTATTTATATATTTTTGTCTAACATAAATTTTATTTCATGCACATTTTCTTGCATAATGTAGAGGTACATGGGGTAGTTTGGTTTCTGTATGAGAACTACAGTCATGGAGGATGCCCATGGGTCCTACATCCATGAAGAGGAGATGAGAGGGCTACATGTCAGCATGGGAAATGTTGAGACAAAATCTAATGGAAGAAGAGGCAGGCAAGAGCCTATAACTATGAGAAGCATGCAGAGAGAAGTGCAGAGTTATATGGGAGATAATGAGAAGATTGTGAAAGCTTGGAAGGAGATACTACATAGTCTAAATATGTTGCAGAGGCAAGCTAATAGAGACTTTGGCACAAATCAAGCATTTAATTCTAGACAAGTGACAACATCCAGATCCCATAGAAGAAGGGATGATCATGGGATTGATAGACAATCAAGAAGTATGGGTAAGTGTCATCATTCCCCAGAGAAATCCACTAGAAGAGCTTGAGAAATCTCAGGTCCAGTGAGCAGCCCAAGTGTGTATCTTGTCAGGAGACAGAGGAGAATGCATGAGGCAGGCATATTGTAAGGTGAACTCAGGAAAATCAACACACCAATTTTTAATGGTGAGCATAGAAAGGGAGAAGAGGTCGAGGCATGGTTGTTAGAAATGAAGAAATATTTCCAACTGCATGATTATCCCTCAAGGGTAGAGACAAGAATTTCATCCTACCACTTGCAAGGAAAGGCAACTATGTGGTGGGATCAACTTACGCAAGCCAAACACCTTGATGTGAAGAAGGTCGCATGGATGAATTTCAAATGATATTTCCAAGAGAAATATTTGTCAGAGCATTACTATGAAAGGAAGATGAAAAATTTCTTTTTAACTCAAGTTCAGAAGCACACTAATGGACGAATATGAAAAGAGGTTATTTGAATTGTTGAAGTATGTTGGCTTCATAAAGGATGAGAAGGACAAAATCCGAAGGTTTTTGAGTGGTTACACTCTTTTTACTATGACAAGATACACTATGATAACCCCAAGACTTTAGAGGAGGCCATAAGGAGAGAAAAGCATATTTATGAACAAAGCAGAGGAAGGCCAGTGTTCCAAAAATCTTAGACTGACAAGATGAAAGGAAAGAGGAATCAAATGTAGAAGGGATTTAATCCACCCTTTTTCAAGAACAACTCACAAACAAATCAACAAGGACAATCAACCCAAAATCATCCTAGGATGGAAGATTCATTTGGGAAAATTCCAAGGTAGCAACCTAGACAATGTTGGGGATGTGAGGGAAATCACTTATATAAGGACTACCCTAACAAGGGAGAAAGGATGAGGATTGTCCACAACATTCAGGAGGATGAAACAATTGAAGACATGGGAGGGAACATGCCAAGGATCTATGCATCCTTGGACAACAAGCAAGCAAAATATTAATCCCCCATGATTGAAGTGGAAGGTAAGATTGATAACCAACCATAACAATTTTAATTGGTTATGGAGCTAACCATATTTACCTAAAATATAACATTTTTGAAATACTTCACTTACAAAGAAGTAAGCATAAGAAATCTTAGTTAGTTTAGTTAGGCATGAGGGCTAAGAGGAAAATTATTGGGCTAGTTAAAGATTGCTCAATAGACATGAATGGACTTAACACAAAGCTAGATGTAAACACCATACCATTGGGTTCATATGACTATCTAATTGGCATGGATTAGCTGTAAAAACACCATGTTGTCCTATATTTTTACAACAAGACAATCACTTGTCTTGATGAGGTAGGATAGCAAGGACAAGTTTGAGGAATTCCAAGAGTTGTAGTTGTTAGAGAAATTTCAGCCATGCAGTTGAAAAAGAGTTTCATGAAGGGATGTCAAATCTTTGCAGCCCATATGGAAGAGGCAACTAGAGATAAAGGGGCAAGTATTGTAGACCATCCAATATTGAAGTATTTGGGAGATGTTTTGGGGGAAAACCCAGGATTGTCGCCAAATAGAGACATTGATTTATCTATGTATTTTGTGCCAGGAGTTGCCCTAGTGTCCAAAATGCCTTAAAAAATGTGCACACAATAATTAAATGAGTTGTGAATACAACTCGAAGAGTTGTTAAAGAAGGGGTATATATGCCCAAGTGTGTCACCTTGGGGTGCCCTGGTTCTTTTTGTGAAGAAGAAAGATGGAACCTTAAGATTGTGTATTGATTTCAAATAGTTGAATAAGGTAACCATAATGAATAAATATCCCTTGCCAAGGATTGCTGATTTGTTTGATCAACTAAAAGGTGTAAGAATATTTCAAAGATTGACTTGAGATCAGGTTAACATCAAGTGAGGATAAAGGAAGAAGATATTAACAAGAAATTGTTCAGAAAAAGATATGAGCATTATGAATTTACAGTAGTGTCATTTGGTCTATCAAATTCCCCATCTTTTTTCATGTGCCTAATGAATGGAGTGTTTAGGGAATACATGGACAAGTTTTTTATTGTGTTCCTAGATTATATACTCATCTACTCAAAAACATAAGAAGAACATGACCAACATTTAAGAATGGTGTTGCAAGCTTTTAGAGAGCGCAAATTGTATGCCAAGCTAAGTGCATCTTTTATCAAAAGAAGATTAATTACTTGGGGCATATTATTTTAGTAGATGGGATAACAATTGATCCCAAGAAGACATAGGCCATTAAAGGATGGCCAGTGCCAAGAAATATGACAGAGGTCAGATCATTCATGGGTCCTATGGGTTATTACTGAAGATTCATAAAAGGATTCTCAGAGATTACAAGCCCAATCACTTATTTGCAAAAGAAGGGAGTGAAATTTGAATGGACTTCTGAGTGTGAAGAGAGATTTTAATAGCTGAAGTACATTTTGACAAGTGCACCAATCTTAAATATTTCATATCCAGATGAAGATTTTGTGGTGTGCATTAATGCATGCAAGGAAGGGCTCGGTGGAGTCCTCACTCAAAAGGATCATGCGGTGTGTACGAGTCCCGAAAATTAAAAGAGCATGACAGGAATTATGATACACATGACTTGGAATTAGTAGCCATTGTTCAAGCACTAAAATGTAGATACATTACCTCGTGGGAAGAATATTTGATCCAAGGACATATTGTTGTGGTCTGAAACATTTGTTTGGTCAACCAACATTAAATCCCAACAAACTATATGGTTTGAATTTCTTAGTGAATACAACTTTGAAATTAAACACATAAAAGGAAAAGAGAACCAAGTGGCCGATGCACTCAATAGGAGAGTGCATGACATGCATATTTCAGCCATTAGCATGTACAAATATGATTTAAAAGATAAAATTGTTGAAGCAACAAATTCAGATCAACCATATTTGAAAATAAAAGAAACATTACAACAAGTCAATTTACACATAAATTTAAATATTATGAGCTACAAGAGAATGGAATCCTCATGTATAGAGGCAAGGTATATGTGCCAAATGTTGGACATTATGTTCAACACTTCTCACAAGTTTCGGGACATGGGTTAACCCCCTCTCGTGGATCCTAACTTCGATGATTGTGGCCGAGACTAACGCCTGTGGGTTTTGGTCTAATGAAAATTGTAGTCCAACAAATGGTATCAGAGCGACATGTCTCGAGTTTGAAACTCGACCGACACACACTGGAGGAGAGATTGTTAGACATTGGGTTCAACGCTTCCTGCGAGTTTTGCAACATGGGTTAACCTCCTCTTGTGGATCCTAACTCTGTCAATTGTGGCAGAGACTGATTTGGTCTAATGACAATTGTAGTCCAACACCAAATTCAAGAGAGCTGAAAAATATATATTTTAACCTTGTATAATTATTTACTGCAAACATATTTTCAGTAAAAGAACAGAAAAGATACAATGGAAAATACACACATTACACAGATATTTTTCCCCTAGAAACCCAAAACGGGAAAACCAACATATTTTATATTCATCCACATCATACATTGTTTACAATACAATATACATACAGGAGCCAACGACATCCAAAACCATAATCCAATGACCTAGATTAGTCAACAACCCTAATTCCTTAACCGAAAATAGAAAACCATTGGCAAAAAACCATGTGCCTAAAAATCACCCAACAATGGACACAAAAATCGAGGTAACACAAAAATCAAGGCAAAAAAGGAGACATGTTTCTCGAGGAAAAAAATCAGGGGCGCTACCCCCAAACCCTTGCAACCCCCCCCCCNAACCCCCCCATACACCCGACACAACAGACACTAGTTCTAGTCGTGCAAAGAATATAACACATACCCAACAAAAAATACAATGCTAAGATAAATGCACAATGTGTCATATGTTGGGCACCCAAGATATCAAAAATCAATTACTGTTGTAAGAAGCCAATAATTTTGGGTGCCTAGAATATCAAAAGCTAAAAGATGAGCATAAACATCCAATTGGTCTGCTACAACCATTTCCCATTCATAAGTGGAAATGGAAAGTTGTTAAAGTTGATTTTATTACCAAGCTGCCTAGAACAGTGAAGCAACATGATTCTATCATGGTGGTGGTGGATAAATTAACTAAGGTTATACATTTTATTCTAGTAAATACTACACACAAGGCAACAAATATTGCAAAAACATACATGAAAGAATTTTCAAGGCTACATGGGTTGCATAAGGAATAAGTTTCAGACATATATCCCAAGTTTACATCTAAAATTTGGAAGGGTTTGCTCAAAGGCTTTGGGACAAATCTAAATCTCAATACAATGTATCACCCAAAATCAGATGGGAAAACATAGCGGAGTAACATAATATTTGAAGGCATGCTTAGAATGTGTATGATGGACTATTCATCAAAGTGGAAAGATTATATCCACTTAGTTGAATTTGCTTACAATAATGGGTATCACGTCTTATTAAAAATGAGTCCATTTGAAGCATTGTATGGTAGGAAGTGTAACACACCAATGAGTTGGGATAACCCAATAGACATAGCTATTATTGGGCCATATTTGTTAAAATAAATGGAAGAGCAGATGATAATGATCGGGAAGAATTTAAAGGCTGCCCAGGACAAGCAGAAGAGATTTGCAGACTGGAACAAAACTTTCAGAGATTTTAAAGTGGGAGAACATGTATTTTTAAAAGTGAAAATGAAGAGAAGTTCACTAAGATTGGGTTGTTTCCCAAAGTTGACAGCAAGATACCGTGGGCCTTTTGAAATCTTAAATAAGATAAGGCTAGTGGCATACATACTATCATTTCCTACATCCATGAGAGTTCATAATGTATTTCATGTGGCGTTATTAAAGAAATGTGTGCCCGAGTCTAACTACATAATTGATTGGACTATGATCTAGGTGTAACCAGTGTGCATCCTGGATCGAAAGGTTAAATTTCTCAAGAAAAAATAAATTGGCATGGTAAAGGTATAATGGACATGCTACGGTCTTGAAGACACAACATGGGAGCACGAAGAAACTATGTGGGAGAAATAACCACAAATTTTTGTCAATTTTGAAAAAAACAGAAGCTAAAAATGAAAGAATCCATTTTGGACAACCACAGTTCTGGAACCACATCTCAGAATTCCTGATCACCTGTGTTGACATCCTTAATAAAATAATGGTGTAGCCTGATGGACTGAGAGCAATGAAGGGGGAACATTCCTTAGGTTAGCAGTTTGATAGGAACACGAGATTATGGTTGGAATTGTTGTTGGAGGGTAAAGAGATTGCATAATTTTATTTTCTGAATATCATGATGTAAATTGTATATGTATTTCATCATAGTGTTGTGCACCGAGGATGGTGCACAATTGTAGGGGACGAGGAATGTAACATCCTCGCTATAATCCCCAATTCAATTAATGCATAATGTAGATATGGATGTGGCTATGGCCAAACAATGTAATATGTGAAATGTATTTATAAATTTCAATAAATAAAATGTGATGTCAATTGTTGGGGGACATGGACAGAGACAGGGGTTGAGTTTTCCACAAGAGAAGGAAGTGTCTAAGAGGGGTCCAAGGGGAAAATTATTTATGGGTATTAATCCAAACCCACATTCTTGAATTTTATTATCATTGTGTATAAAACTTCTATTTCATGTTTGAGTGTATGAGAGCCCAATCATTGAATACATGTAAGAGGGTGGGAGTGAGAAGTCACATCCCATAGTTATTGGGAGCATGGGGTTGAAGTACAATCAACATTGGGGAGTGTGAGATTCAACATGCTTGGGAAAGGAGAGGAAATTTGTATGGGGCAGAACAACAATTTAGGACAGTCATGTTTTTGGCATGAACAACATGCAGAGAAGAAAATTAAAAAAGAGCTCTGGAGCTGGAAAAACAATGAAGGGAGAAATTTGGAGTGTTTTTGGAGCTAAAGACTGAAGAAGCAACTTGTCAAGATTGCAAAAGAACTAGGTTTTTAGGCCCTAAGAGTGAACTCAGGTGTGAGTTGCACTGTAATAACAAGTTACTATTGTTGTTTCATTGGTAGTTTTTCCTAGTAGTGAGTTCCCTTGAGTTTCCAGTAGTGAGATTCCTAGTTACATGTGCCAGAGAGATCTTGACAAATGAATAGGATGCCTAATGGACTAAGAACAATGAAGGGGTACATTCCTTGGGTTGGGAAGGTCAAGAGGAAGAGAGTTGGTGGAAATTGAGATAGTTGTAGGAGAATGTTAGTGGGTTGTGGGATATCTGAGATGTGAGTGGACGATGAGAGACACCCTCTTTTATGGATTCCTAGCCCCAACTTGGGGGTGACTTCTTGTTGAAATCTAGAACAAAAAGTTTATGTTTGGGTGGAATGTCCATCCCAAGTAGTTGGTTGCACAAACATCTTAAAAGATAAGTGTTTTATCTGTTCTATGTGTTATATTAAGAGTTTTAATTATTGTGCATTAACTCTGTGTATGGGAATGAATTATATGTTACTGTGATGAATCATTAGCTGCAATCATGTTTATTTAGAATGTTGTAGATGAATTTATTTAATGGTATCAAAATATGGTACAATATGTGTGTTTCTTAAAGCTAGTAAGCTACATGATATGTTAGCAGATTTTATTTTATTTTATGTGTAATTTTGCATGGTAATGTTCCTCGGTTAAGATGGGGGGCATTATAGACTTGGAAAATCCATACCTTCTGTATGAGCCAAGTGCTCCCCTCTTGTCAACACATTACATTGTATATTGTTGTAACATATTGTATAATAAGAAGCTTGTGTAGGTGTTAGGCATCTCTGGTGTCTCCCAACCATACTTGTGTCTCTTTCATGTGTATGTGTGTTAATTGCTCTTGATTCACATAATTATCTAAGTATAGAACTTAATAATTGTATATGTTAAAGAAAACAAGTGTAATGTAATGAAGTGCACTGTTGGATGGGTGCCTTGGTGAAAAAGAGTTAAGTGTTGAGACTTGACTCGCCAAGTAGCTCCAGGCGTAGTTATGGGCAAACCTTGAGTGAAGAGGCATAGTCTAGGTGAAGTACTCCTTGTTTGGTTTAGTTGTTGAGTGGGAAATGTTGTGGTGCCACACAACCCCAGGTGTTGGGTGACTTATGTGTGCCAAGTCAAATTGGATCCCCAGGTAGACTGTGGGTGCGTGACATATGGTATCAGAGAAAACTTTGAAGACAATTTGGTGAGCTCTTCACCACTGTCACCTTCATGACAGATGGTATCATAACAAACTTTGAAGACAATTTGGTGAGCTCTTCACCATTGTTACCTTCATGACATATGGTATTAGAGAAAACTTTGAAGATAGTTTGGTGAGCTCTTCACCACTGTCACCTTCGTGAAATATGGTATTAGAGAAGAGTTTGTGCAAAGTTGGGGTTGTGTGCTCAACTCCATGACATATCCAATGTTCTGTTGGATAGGTAGTAAAATTTGTGCATGACAGTGGGGCATGGGATGAGTTTCCAAGTGACTGTATAGTGGTGTGATGAGTTGAGACATGACCAAATCCAAGATATTGATGTACTAGGCAACCAAGGCATCGTGCAAACAAAGTAGAGCTTGTTGATCGCAGAAGTTACCACATAAGTAATCACAGGAGTTGATCACATAAGTGATCATAGAAGTAGTCATAGGTTTGAAGATTGTGAAGTGAAGCAGTTCTAGATTGTGTTGAAATTGGCGCTCCCTCGTGTAGACTTAGGACAGGGTAGGTGGCTATATGATGATTTGAGGCACTTAAGCAAGATGGGCATTCACAGACCCAGTGCAACCTAGAGCAACATTAAATATTTTTGAAGATCGTAGGGGTTGGGTTGCATACATGATGTGGGAAGTTCGAGCACACTTCACTGAGACATCCCTGTGTCAAGCATTGCCAAGTATGTTTGTTGAGTCAAGTTGTTTCACAACTTGAAGTGGCAGACTTCACAAATGTTGGATTGCAATGATGGATCGATACAACATATTGTGTGAGGGTGAGCTTGCTGCCTTGGTGGAGAGAATAACCCAGGTGCGGGTAGACAGTTCAGTGGAAGATGAGACAACTTGAACATGTCACAAGTTTATGACTTAGCCTGTTTTGAAGAAGCCAAATGGACTTAGCTCAGGGTTGTGACAGGGGGGCTATAACAGTGGTATAGTCGTAGAAGATGACTTAGGCGAGTTTGTGCAAAGAGTTAGTTACTTGGGAAAGTGTAGTCCCAAGACATCAAACTTGAACTATGGGTGCAACCAAGAATGTCGTTGGAAAAGGTATGATTGGTTTTGAGTTCTTGCATTTCCTAAGAGTTGCGATGAGTTCTCTGAAGGGAAATTGGGTGACTTGGTGGTTCAAGTGTAATTTGTTTGTACGGTGAAAATAGATAGACTTGAAGGTGGCTCAAGTGGTGAAGATTTCAAAGAAGTCATGTAGCAGTTGGGATGCCTTGAATTGGGTGAATGAACGAAGAGATTGGGGCAACCTACTTGGACGAGTCCAGTGGTGGAATTAGGCAGATTTGGATGTAATTGTGGAGGTGGCTTGAGGAAGCTACCTAATTATTTGATGAGGTGCCTTGGTGCATTGGTTCCTTGGACATATTTGTTGAGTCATGCGATGAATTGATGAGTCACGACGACATTGTTAGAGTATGAGACACTTGTAGAGGTGCAAGGCATTTTTGTTCTAAGTGATGGATGGAGACAACAAAGAAGTCGACCAAGAAATATAAACAGTTAGCCTGAATGAGAAAAACACAAAATAAGTGACTTGGGTGGTGTTCACTCGCCTTTTGTATGGGACATTGGATGAGGTAGAGCGTACCCTGGTGACTTGCAGATGATTGTGCGATGACTTATAGATCTAGAGGGGTCATTGGTTGAGGTTGACATGAGTATTGGCTCGAACGTGCAAAGCCAAAAAAGTCCTTTTGGAGGACTCATTATACTTGGAGCACTTTGGACAATCCGTTGGGACGTTTGAAGGGTGTGGGCATGTTGGATACAATCATCGCAAATTTTGAGTTGCAGATAGGTGACTTAGTAGAAGGAGGCGAGTTGAGGATGTGCCTTAGTGTTAAGGATTATGCGGACAACGAGATTGCAACATGAAAAGATTACTTGGAAATGGGCATTTCTTTGGTCTTGGGTAGCATGGTTGAGGTTGAATCTTGACCATTTCAAGGCATGGAGAGGTGGATGAAGTAGCATGGCTAGGTGGTGAAGTAATGGGGCAAGGTAGTTTGAACATGCATTTCTTGGTGCAAATGGGTTGCTTCCTATCTAAAGACATATATGAAGATAGGGAGAATTTGACCAAGGAAGCTAGACTTGTGGACTTCATCGCAGGTTGATTTGCAAGGGAAAAGATGGTTGGATGAGCGGAGAAAAAATGCACGGTGATTTCCATTGACTCTTCAAAAAATTGGATGTGATGCGGACTATGTGTGGTTGCAGATGATTGGCTAATTGTGCCATGAGGTGTCCAGTAGAGTCAAGTTTTCACAGATGACTTTGTTTTGGGGTAAATTCATAGTGCAACAATGTGAGGGACGACCTTGCCTTGGTTCGAGGACCTGTGCAGATGAACCATATTGTGAAAGGAAGTGACTTTTTTGTGCATGAGGGTGTCCAGACTCAAGGAGTGCAACGGTGTCCAGACTCAAGGAGTGCAACGGTTGGACTGGCCATTCAACTAGTTCAGGACTTGGGCGAGGACAACAACATGACAAAGGGGTCGAGAGTATGAACGCGTTAATAAGTTTGGAGTCACACCACTTGGGTAACATTGAAAAATATCTCCTTGACGAAGATTGGATGTGGTAGCGGTAAGGCAAGGACATATACTTACCTTAGTCTTTAGTGTTGGATGGAGTGATAGAGATGCGACATAAAAGACTAAGTTCGAGCATGAGGAAGTGCATTCTCATGAGTTGGATGCAACAATTGGACTAACCACCCAATCAATCTAAGGCATGAGGGATATTAGTGTGCAGAGACATGTCAAAGGTGGTTGAAGTATGGGCACAACAATAGGTCACAAGAGTTCAATACTTAGGTGTTTTTGAAGTTTTGTTCAGATATGCAGTGTTTGAGAAAAAATAATGGAGCAAAGTGTGATTGTTGTAGTAGGACGGTGTCAGCTTGAACATTGCAGACAAATTTGGGGAGGAGATGTCCTTCCATCATAGTAGAAAGATTGGTCGCACACAACTTTGGGCAGAGGGAAGTGCGGGTGGTTGCACGAGGTTATAGATGATTGAAGTATGAGTTGGAAATTTTGGGTTTCCACTTTAGGAAAACTTTGGGTTTCCACTTTGATAGAAATTTGGGGTTTCCAGTTGGCACAAAACTTGTAGTTTCCAACAGACTTAGCTGTGATGGGGGCACGGGTTTGAGCGAAGACTTGGAGACAACATATTTTGTGTGTGTTGTAACTTGTCGGGATGGCAATGACTTTTGGTGGGGGAGGATGTAAGGCCTTTGGTGAGGAGGGTGCACACACCTTCTCCTAACCGAAATAGATGAAGATGAGATGAAAATGTTGAGGTTGTTGAGGTGACTTGGACGAATGAGCACACCTGCAGTTGGGCAAGTGTGCGATGAGTTGGCTATGTTGGATGCACTTGTGGAGGGTGGACTTAGCTAAGTGTCCTGAGGAGGAAAACCAAGACTTATATGGATGTGTACTCCACACTTGGGGATCATGATAGGAGAACTTGGTGCCTTAAGGTACATGTAACTACAAATCATGACCAATGGGCGTGCTAACCTTGCATATGTATTGGGGAAACCATCCTTGGGTGTTTTCGTGTGAATGAATCAAGGGGTGCGTAGATGATGCCGACCTGGGCAAGTGGATGAGTTGGGCATGATGACCCAACAAAACAACATGTAGGTTGGGCGCTTTGCGCTTGATTGAGGTGCATGGTGGGTGATGCAAACCCCCTACCCCGGTTGGGTCTGCAACCTCCCAGTCACTCAATCGTTCCCAATTCTTGAGCCGAAATGGCTCTTCGGGCTCTTGCTGGAACCTTTTGAACAGATCCATAGGTCCCTTTAATTCCCCTTACGCAGTTCCTGTACAAAACCTGCATCGTTTTCCCTGCGCGCTTTGGGCGCAAATTCAAAATTTTACACAGTGTGAGCACCAAATCTCGGGCTAGTCCCCACCTCCACACGACCACCCTCGTGACCACACGCTAATGCCAAAGGCACTACTGGTTTTCGGCTTTTGGGACTCCGACTACCAATATTCCTAGTCCCCTGTCGTTTGAAACACCGAAACCCGAAAAGGATTTACGACTCTTCCGGCTCCTCCCTTAAGCTTCTATTCACGTGACCCTCGGCTATAACCCGGGGACAAACTCCGGGGCATGCGTCGTGTTCCCATGTTTCAGGAATTCTGTGAATAGTGCTCCATTTTCCTCCTTGTGCCTCAAATCCTCGAAACCTGAATCTTATGCAGGCCAGATCCAACGGCCTGCTTCCTCCTCGCTTCAACGGTCACGATTGTTTTGCGGTTTCGTGAGTCGGGACTCCACGTCTCCCAACTCTTGGCCTTTCGAACACCCAGGTTCTGAAACCCTGACGATCCTCTTGGACGTTTAATGGTCCAGATCCTCTTCTCGATCAATGGACCAGATTTAATCCCGACCTTCTGTCTTTCGAGATTCTGGCGGGGTATTCACCTTTCGACTCCTGGTAACCAAACTCCTGGTGGCTTCCAAATCTCTACCATGTGTCCTCAATGATGGACGGTCCTTGTTCTTTCGCGATATCTCCTTTCGTGATTCTTGGGGTGAGTGTCAACTGACTCTCCCCTCTGTTTTCCCGACGACAAAATACCGAAATCTCCCCCTTGAGAGATCAACGATTCAGATTCCTCTTGAACCGATGACTATGATCCAACTAGATCGACGGTCCACAACCTTTCGGAGTTTTCTCTGAACCTTGACTGCTTGCCACGTGTCTCTCCTATGGACGGTCCTCGCTCTTTCGGGACTTCCCTTTTTCAAGAAATTCCAACAGCTCCCCCTTGCCAACCTCCCGGTGATGAAAACACCGATGGATTCCTGATTCTACCACGCATCCTCTAGATCCGATGGATCACAACTCTTTTTGACCGACGGTCCGGATCCCTTCACGAGATCTCCTTTCATGACTTTTGAGAGGTGAGTACCAAGACTCTCCCCTCAGATTTCCCGGTGTCCAAAATCTCGATGACTTTATATCTTTGCCACGCGTCCTCCACAACGGACGGTTCTGGTTCTTTCGGGACTTTGATGAGTCCTCTCTCCTTTGTTGTTACGAGGGTTAAACCTCGTGCACCTTCTCCCAGATCTGATGGCTATCGGTCCTCTGTGCTAGATCTGACGGGCCAAATATATTTCTCCTACGCGCTCCCCTCTATGCATCTGGACGTGGGCTCAATGGTCCAGATCTCGTCTTAGTAGCTGATCTAACGACAACTGTGCTCCATCTTCCTGAGATTTTATTTCTTCCCGACTTGGAAGACTTTGATTATTTCAAAGATTATGACCTTTGATCCCTTTGCGAACCCTGTGACCTTGGGCCTCACCTGTGTTACGAGAAACATTATCCCTTTTGAGCTTTGGTGATGAATCTTCACCTCGGCCCCACGCATGATTTCTCTCTCCATGCGACTTCAGGCTACTCCTCCTAAGCTTTGTCTAAGGCTTAGACCTCGAAGTGCCTCGACCTTTTGCTGCTCCTTTTTGTTGGAATTCTGTGGGCAAAGGCACTATTCCTCCTGAGCTTGAGAACTTGAGACAAGTTCATGCTCGCACACTCCTAGTGCTGCTGAGATTTCGCATAACTCAATTTGAAGTATTTCTTGGAAAGAAATGCTTCACGCCCTCCTGACGTTCTTCTGCTCGATGCACACCTTGTAGAGCCCATAGAGTGTTCAACAACTCTGTAAGTGTCTCTCCCCGACACTTCTCCTCTCACAAAAATTGAACTAGAGTTCCTCTTATGCGCTTCTTTCACACGCTCGATGCCCACCTGACAGAGTTTCTATAGAACTTTCAGAAGTTTTGTCTGGTTCTGTGCTATCTTCGCACAGATCTTCCTCCAAGGTGTTCAACAACCTTGAGGGTTCTCCCTGAGTCTAAAACTTATTCTAGTGCGCCCCCCTGGCACGTCTTTGCTTGAATTCCACAGAACTCAGAAGTGCACTCATGCACTGGCCTTCAGAGTCCTCAATACTCTGTCATGCAACCTCTTGCATGAAACCTCCAAGAACCCAGACTGAAATCAAAGAACTCATGGACAACAAATTATGTCTATCCCTACAAATGTAAACTACTCATACATTTACAACATATAATGAACACACGCAGATGACATTCAAAATGCATAAACACACAAAGACTCAAGTGTAGGAAAAAATGCTCTTTGTATTAATAAGAATGCCTGATTACAAAGTGCTCAAGCTCCGACTGCTAAAGAGTCTCGGCTTCTTCTTTTTCTTCCTATCCCTATTCTCTCTATCTGCCTCTTGCATAACTCTCCTCCTATCTGTTCTCTACCCACTACTACTAAACAAAAAACAAAAGGATCTTTTTACAAAAGGGGGCTCCTCGAGCTCTTCCCTCCAACTCACCAACTCTCATAAATTACATTGAATGGAATTCAATGGTTGTCTAGTCCAAATTGGATCTAGATCTCAGCCTGTTGTCAGCCATTAAAGGTGACGCTAACTATAGCCTACTCAAAGGCACGACTTGGCTCTACTAGCCTTACAAACATTTAATACATTTTCAGATTTTGAAATTTTGAAAGTGAGAGGGTTGCGCCTCTCCCCTCCATTGAATGCATGCTAGGTGCACTAGCTGGTGCTTGATGACCTAGAGTGATGCTCCTGCATCATACTCCTCAGCTAGAAAAACCATGAGCTCCTGCTCATGAGCTTCCAAGTTATGTTGAAATCCACCCGGATCCCAAGCTCTCTTATGGAGTTGTCCATTCACTCGATGGTATTTTTGTTGTTACTGCTACCTTGGTGCTCTTGCAGGTTTCCCTCTGCTGAACTTCTCCTCATTGGCAGTTTTCGTTGTTGACTTCAACATTAGCTTCTTGATATTCTCAATCACCTCATCCAACTGCTCCCATGGCTGGCTCTTTGTATGCAGTCTCCTCGGCTGCACTCCTCCCCTGCAAGTGGGTAGATCACCTTGATCCCCCATGCTATTTTCTTCATCTATTGTGGCCTTAGCGTGCCACTGTGCTGCAAAATCCAGTTTTGCAGTCTTCATCTATTCAGCTCCATGGCTGAAAATTTCGAGCAATTTCTCTAAATGCTCTTTTCCCAAAATCTGCATGATTGTCTGCTCATGGCAGTCATTTATTGGTTTTGGATGGTTCAACGAATCCTCCAACATCTCTAACTCCAAATCCCATGGAGTGAGCATCTTATTCCCATGCTCCTCTTCTGTTGGGCCAGATTTTGATGTCTGCTCCATTTCTTTCTTCTATTTGACAGTCACAACTAGCTGTCCTTCATCTGTTGTTGCTGCATTGACAACACACACGCTGTCCTCAACTGGGATATGTGGTAGGAATACCTTAATTCTGCCAATGACCAGGATGTGTTCCTGATCCTTCTCCATTAGCTCTCCTTGCTGATATGAATTCTCCTCTGATCTCATCTTCTCTCCCTTGCTCACTTGGAAAAATGAGATTTCTTCCCTTCTACCCACCTGGAAGTCTATGAGACCCTCCGATGATCCCATATCATTGCCTACTTGACAATCTACAAGATCTCCACCTGATCTCTCCTTCTCCTCATCCTCACTGAGATTTCTCCCAGCTTCTAGTTCACAGATGTGAACCATCTCCTCCTCTGGTTCACTGAGGTTTTCAGCATGCCTTAGCCATCCTCTTAACAGTCTTCGCTGTCTTTTGGCCAACAATTTCTTGACTGGCCATTTCATCTTCGTTTTTATGGGCCATTCGTATACCCAATGCGCTTTAGCGCTCTGCTGCATTCGACATGCAAGCTCCTCCATCCTTTCTCTTATATCTGCGAGTTCTTTTTCCATCTCTGAGCTGCTGTTATGCTGGCGGTCTCCTCTTGGACCACGCTTCTGGCCATCAATAGCCATCTTCTCTTTTTTTCTGTTTGCCCTCCTAACAAACCTGTTGTTTAAAAATTCTCGCTGCTACGCATTGCAACAAATTTCACCTTTTACCTGTCTCCTACAAGCTCTCCTTCATCTCACTTCCTCTCTTTCCTAAAATATACAGGCAAAATCCCACTCTAATACCACTTGATGTGTATAAGAGTATTCATTTTTCTCTGCCTCTCTCTGTCTGTAGTATATAGACAGAAAGTGGCTCTGATACCACTTTGATGTAAACCCCCTACCCCGGCTGGGTTTGCGACCTCCTGGTCACTGGATCGTTCCCAATTCCTAAGCCAAAATGGCTCTTCGAGCTCTTGCTGGAACCCTTTGAATAGATCCACAGGTCCCTTTAATTTCCCTTATGTGGGTCCTGTACAAAACCTGCGTTGTTTTCCCTGTGCGCTTTGGGCGTAAATTTGAAAATTTACACAGAGTAAGCACCAACTCTCGGGCTAGTCCCCACCTCCACGCGACCACCCTCATGACCACGTGCTAATTCCAAAGGCACTACCGACTTTCAGCTTTCGAGACTCCTACTACCAATATTCCTAGACCCTTGTTGTTTGAAATGCTGAAACCCGAAAAGGATTTACGGCTCTTTCGGCTCCTCCCTTAAGCTTCTATTCACGTGACCCTCAGATATAACCCCAGGCCAAAATTCTGGCCACGCGTCGTGTTCCCGTGTTTCAGGAATTTTGCGAACAGTGCTCCACTGTCCTCCTTGTGCCTCCAATCCCTGAAACTCGATTCTTATGCAGGCCATATCTAATGGCCCTACTTCCTCCTCGCTTCAACAATCGTGATTGTTTCGCGGTTTCGTGAGTTGGGACTCCATGTCTCCTGACTCTTGGCCTTTCGAGCACCCATGTTCTGAAACCCTGACGATCCTCCTGGATATTCAATGGTCCATATCCTCTTCTCGATCAACGACCAAGATTTAATCCCAGCCTTCTGTCTTTCGGGATTCTGGCAGGGTCTTCACCTTTCAACTCCCGGTGGCTTCCAAATATCTGCCACGTGTCCTCAATGATGGACGGTCCTCGTTCTGTTACGATATCTCCTTTCGCGATTCCTAGGGTGAGTGTCAACTGACTCTCCCCTTTGTTTTCCCCGACGACGAAATATCAAAATCTCCCCCTTGAGAGATCAACGGTTCAAATTCCTCTTGAACCGATGACTACGATCCAACTGGATTGAAGGTCCACAACCTTTCAGAGTTTTCTTTGAACCTTGACCACTCGCCATGTGTCTCTCCTATGGACGGTTCTCTCTCTTTCAGGACTTCCCTTTTTCGGGAAAGTCCAACAGCCCCCCCTCGCCAACCTCCCGGTGACGAAAACGTCGATGGATTCTAGATTCTACCATGCGTCCTCCAGATCTGATGGCTCACAGCTCCTTAAGACCGATGGTCCAGATCCGTTCGCGAGATCTCCTTTCACAACTTTTGAGAGGTGAGTACCCAGACTCTCCCCTCGGATTTCCCGGTGTCCAGAATCTCGATGGATTTAAATCTATGCCACACGTCCTCCACAATGGACGGTTTTGGTTCTTTCGTGACTTTGATGAGTCCTCTCTCCTCTGTTGTTACAAGGTTTAAATCGTGTGCACCTTCTCCCAGATCCGATGGCTATCGGTCCTCTGCACTAGATATGATGGCCCAAATCTATTTCTCCTACGCGCTCCCCTCTGTGCGTCTGGACGTGGGCTCAATGGTCCAGATATTGTCTTAGCAGCTGATCTATTGACAACTGTGCTCCATCTTCTTGATTTTTTATTTCTTCTCAGCTTGGAAGACTTCGAGTATTTCAAAGACTACGACCTTTGATCCCTTTGAGAACCCTATGACCTTGGGTCTCGCTTGTGTTACAGGAAATATTATCCCTTTTGAGCTTTGGTGATGAATCTCCACCTCGGCCCCGTGCACGATTTCTATCTCCGTGCAACTTCACACTACTCCTCCTAAGCTTTGTCTAAGGTATAGACCTCGAAGTGCCTCGGCCTTCTGCTGCTCCTTTCTGTTGGAATTCTGTGTGAAAAGGCACTATTCCTCCTGAGCTTGAGAACTTGAGACAAGTTCACACTCGCACACTCTTGGTGCTGCTGAGATTTTGAATAACTCAATTCAAAGTATTTCTTGCAAAGAAATTCTTCACGCCCTCCTGACATTCTTCTGCTCGACGCACACCTTGCAAAGCCCACAACGTGTTCAACAACTTTGTAAGTGTCTCTCCCTGAAACTTGTCCTCTCACAGAACTTGAACTAGAGTTCCTCTTGTGCACTTCTTGCACACACTCGATGCCCACCTGGCAGAGCTTTTATAGAACTTTCAGAAGTTTTGTCTGCTTCTGTGCTATCTCTGCACATATCTTCCTCCAAGGTGTTCAACAACCTTGAGGCTTATCCCTAAGTCTAAGACTTCTTCTGGTGCACCCTCCTGGCACGTCTTTTCCTGAATTCCGCAGAACTCAGAAGTGCACTCATGCACTGGCCTTCAGAGTCCTCAGTACTCTGTCATGCAACCTCTTGCATGAAACCTCCAAGAACCCAGACTGAAATCAAAGAACTCACAGACAACAAATTCTATCTATCCCTGCAAATGTAAACTACTCATACATCTGTCATCTACAACATATAATGAACACACACATATGACATTCAAAATGCATAAACACACAAAGACTCAAGTGCAAGAAAAATTGCTCTTTGTATTAATAAGAATGTCTGATTACAAGGTGTTCAAGCTCCGACTGCTACAGAGTCTTGGCTTCTTCTTTTTCTTCCTATCCCTATTCTCTCTATCTGCCTCTCGCAGAACTCTCCTCCTATCTATTCTCTACCCACTACTACTAAACAAAAAACAAAAGGATATTTTTATAAAATGGGGCTCCTCGAGCTCTTCCCTCCAACTCACCAACTCTCATAAATTACATTGAATGGAATTCAATGGTTGTCTAGTCCGAATTAGATCTAGATCTCAGCTAGCTATCAACCATTAAAGGCGACGCTAATTACATCCTGCTCAAAGGCACAGATTGGCTCTACCAACCTTACAAACATTTAATACATTTTCAAATTTTCAAATTTTGAAAGTGAGAGGGCTGCGCCTCTCCCCTCCATTGAATGCGTGCTAGGTGCGCTGGCTGGCACTTGATGATGTGGAGTGATGCTCCTGCATCAGTGGGGCGCATTGATTGGTAGACACAACCTCACCCAGATGAGACGATGGTTCGACACGAAAGGGAACGACGATTTGGTGAGGTAGATGCATCTATAAGTGTGATGAGCTAGAGACAACAACTTAGTGAACTCAGGCAGAGCTAGACACCAAGTGTTCAGAGGAAGATTCAAATAGAGAGGGGAAAGCACCCCCAAGGAGCCAAGTTTCTCCACATGGGAGGACTTGTGCTACCTTGAGGAGGTTCTTTGGATAGAGTTGGGGTGAAATTTCTTTGCAATGAGTCTGGCAAGTAGGATGACTTTGGAGTTGGACAGTGCGGACGATGGGGGGGGGGGGGNCAATCAAACAAACTCAGTCAAAATAGTATGAGGAGGACGTGAGGTAGCAATGAGGAAAATCATAAAAAATCTGTATCTTGTGTATGAGCCAAGTGCTCCCTTCTTGTATCAACACATTGCATTGCACATTGTTGTAACGTCTTGTATAATAAGAAGCTTGTATGGGTGTTCGACAACTCTGGTGCCGACAAACCATACTTGTGTCACTTTCATCTGCATCTTTGTTAATTGTTCTTGTTTCACATATTTGGTTAAGTATAGAACTTTATAACTATATATGTTAAAGATCACACGTGTAATGTAATGAAGTGCATTGTTTGGTGGGTGCCTTGGTGACAAAGAGTTAAGTGTTGAGGCTTGACTCACCCAATATCTCAAGGCATAGTTATGGGAAGACCTTGAGTGAAGAGGCGTAGTTTGGGTGAAGTACTATTGGTTTAGTTTAGTCGTCGAGTGGAAAATGTCGTGGTGCTACACAACCCCAGGTTTCGGGCGACTTGGGTGTGCTAAGTCGAGTTGGATCCCTGGGAAGACAGTGGGTGTGTGACACTTGGTAGAATATTTACATTATACCCAAGATCTAACATCTCATCCTAGACTTCATACCTTCATCCAAGATTTTCATCATCCAATACTTTAACAAGATTCATGAATAGTTTACGTATACGTTCTAGTGATTTTGCCTTGTCTTAAACTTGCGGTATCTATTTTCTTGTATATGGGCCCAAGATTGTCTACTGGGTTCTCATTAAGGAAACTTGCATTATTATTTATTTTGACCATTACACATCTCAACACCTCTAAAGCCTCTTTGTAGTATTATGTTTTCTCAACTACATCAAACCTTGCTACAATAGGGATACCTTTTTCAATCTAAAATTGGCCATCATTATTATTAGTATCAACATTATTTCATGCTCCTCCCCTTGTCACTACATTGATCTGTGATGCTTCATCACTTTGAGGTTCTAAGTTGATCAATTTGGCATTTCTTTATATATCCTAGGCCTCTCATTTCTACAATAAAGTAATCTTCTGTGAGGTGGTAAACTATTCAACAATGAATGTACATGGTATCATTAAGTGAGAACAATTCCTACAGATATGTCCCACTTCATTGCAATAATAAAAACAGACTGGTCCATTCCTTCCACCCACCCATCCTTTGTATCCTCATATCCTCCATAACCTCCTATGTGTTAAGTTTCTTGCTTAAGCTGTTATTATTAATCCCAGGTTCAATAATAATTATTACAGTTATAACAGCAACATAATAAGGATCTTACTGAAAGAAACACGATCATAGAGTACACAAGCATTTATATTGGGAAACCCTCAAGGGGAATAAAACCTAATAAAAATTCTTTAATATAGATTCAATAACCAAGTACAGTACCAAAATAACTCTCTCTCTACGAGAGACAAACTACCATGATACTAGACCAGAAAATAATCAAAGAACCATAGCCAATCCAATGCCAAGACAATAAACCAAACACTAGAGAATATCCTCTCCCAAGCAATGTGCCTCTCTCTCTTCCTTCTTCCGGCAGCTGGTAACTGCAACTTCCTTCAATACTTGCGCACTAGCTGAGTGAGCTGAGTGAATGAACAAATGAGGCACCGAATTCCTTTATTTATACAAACTGGCAAGCGCTGAAAGGAGGTGTCTCTTCACTGGCAGGGCCAACTTCTCTTTCTGGGTAGTTAGAAACACTTTAATTTTCCTGGGGGCCGACTTCTTAATTTGCATATTACATTTAGGATTTGACCAATCCGCAAAAGGGGATAAGAATATTCTTTGCAGTTACACAATATTTCAAAACTCCCTCTTAATAAGAAGGATATTCTTTATCTTTTGACAGGTCACTGAATGTCATCATCAACTGAACAATATCATCTGGGCAATATCATCAACTGGATAATCATCATCAACTGGGTAACAACATCCACTGGATAAATCATCAACTGGGCAACATAATCAACTGGGTAACCTCATAATCCGGATTTATGTAGGAACATAATGAAATACAGAAATACACATAAACGCAGAGATGCAGCGGAAATAAGACTTCATTTCATTAATAACAAATGACTGAAAGATGCTTACAGACAGAATGGAAATAAACTAGCTAGGGCGTTGGTAGCTTATCTTTGAGAAGAGATGTGGCCGCTACTCGCATCCGTGAGAAGATGATTACAATGAGGCTCTAGAGGCATTTTTACAATAGACAAGAATGCCAAAATTCATAGACATCCAAAAACCTAACCCTAGGAGATGAAGCGCCACAAGTCATGTGGGCCCTGTTTGGGTAAGTTAGTACATCAACTTCCCGGGGTCGTAACTTTTGCATATGATCTCCGTTTTAGGCGTGTGATAGCTAGTTGGAAAGGTATCGTCAAGGAGATTCATTTTGGGGGATCAATGATGCCTTTGAATATCATTGAGAACCTCGATATCAAAAAAACCTTCATTTAGGCCCTCAAAATGGCCCCGGAAGTTAAAACCTGCTAAAAATAGTAAATTGCCAAAATTGCCAGAAAACTGTTTTGATCCAGTCGAAAAAGGTGGGTGGCCACCGATATCCACTTGGATCAATCCTCCCTCCTTAGGAAGCAATGGTCCCCATTGCGTTGAGTTCCTCCATGAGATGAGGAAACTTTTGCTGAACTTGGTCCCTGGTGAGCCATTTGCCTTGGTGAAGGAGTTGGCATGCTTTGACAACTCGATATAGCAGTATCCTTTGTTTTCGAGTTTGCTTGATCTATGTATCCATGATCTGATCAGTTCTGGCTTGTTCCATGCAGTCTAGATTTAACTCTGTTGGTGTGAGTTGTTCTGCCATGTCGGATGTGTCTAGTAGAGGTGGAAAGTAGGGCCGAAGGCGATCCACATTGAACACTGGGTGCAGACCAAGGAATGGTGGAATGATGAGCTCAAAGGCATTTTCCCCTACAACCTTGGTGAGGGTGTACGACCCATATCGAAGTGGACGAAGCTTACGGTGGGGTCTAGCGAGGCTCTTCTTTTGCAAATGCAGCCACACTTTTTCACCCACTTGGAAGTTGTGTGGCACCCAATGTTGATCATGTCGTTGCTTGTACTTAGCATTGGCTCT
>ML798739.1:135176-156618 GCA_009831015.1 Picea engelmannii | reverse complement strand
GCGGATGTAAGAAGACCTAATAGAAGCTTCCGCTTCTAGAAGGATCTTCCTCTAGATGCTTCTCTTAATAGACATATTTAGTATAAATAAGAGGCGAGGGTATGAGAACCCTAGCTTGGAGATTATTGTAATAGAGCACTGCTTGACTGGAGGTTGCCCCCTCGAAGAGGCCTGTGAACATTGCTATCTGAATCAAAGTGCTATTTCTGTTGCTATTTTGTATATCATTTCTGTGTATTGTGAAGATTATGTTGGATATTTTACTGTTATTCTGTCATTTCTATCATTTCATTTCTGTTCTGCATATTTTATATATCTGGTATCTTGCACTGCTAAAAATAGCAAATTGCCAAAATTGCCAGAAAACTGTTTTGAGCCAGTCGAAAAAGGTGGGTGGCCACCGATATCCACCTGGATCACATCATCAACTAGGCAACATCATCAACTGGGTAACAACATCAACTGGGCAACATAATCAACTGGGTAACATCATCAATTGGGAAACATAATCAACTGGGTAACAACATCAAATGGATAATAGGAGGCATCAATATAATCCACTTGGTCATCTGACATCACGATCACTGTCTGGTTCTCCATGAATCCATATTAAAGAAGTTTTGTTTTCTTTATCTTTGCACAAAAGATACTCTTTCTTTCTTTCATCTTCATGCAGAAGATGCATTATCTTCACACATAAGATATTCTATGAGTTTTGCCACTTGTTTTATGTTCTCCCTTCTCTTGTAGTCATCCATCTCACCCATCCACTGGGGAGGACTACTACCATAGCTTCACTCCTAGTCATCCCACATGAACTAGAGAATCTAAGATGCTAGTGTGGGCAAGATTAGACTCCCTTTCCATGATCCATGCAGGATCATTGTTAAGATTTGCCATTACACCAAAACCCGCAGGTGTTAGTAAACTTCCAAATCAGCAACATCACCTTGGGTGGGCGGTTAGTCCCATGTTTCCAGCATGGCGGTTAGTCCATGAAACCTCAAGAGCCAACTAACCATTCCACATGGTCAAGGCTTGTGTTCCAGGTTACTCAATCCTTGGACAGAGGAGAGTATCTGCCTTCTTCCCCTTGGAGAAACATCCACACTCCTCTCTACGAGGGTGATCACACCCCTCTCTACGAGGGTATTCTAGCATGTCCCTAGAGTATCAAAAACTCAACACTTGGACAGAGGCAAACCTTGGCAAATTTCTCATTCCCCTTCTCTAAGAAGGTATATTTCTTCTCTAAGAAGGTCTCTTCTCTTTCTCCTTCTCTATGAAGGTCTCTTCCTTCTCTACGAAGGTCTAACTATGGGATCTAAAAAAAAATCTCTTGTGGTCCAAAATATTTCCATGGTATAATACCATGCTACCCATTTGCTGGGCACCATCCATCTACTGGATAACTTTCATCTTGATCAAAATATCTCATTACTCATCCACTGAGTAAAATGTTCCATGGACCACTGCTTTCCTAACTGCACCAAATCACGATCCTCCATATAGAACTCTGAGACATAGCTCCCTCTTGCAACAAAATAAGAGATTCTTTAACTGTGTAACATCTGATAATCATCATCCTTGAAGTTCTCTTATGTAATATCCTGGGTGCCTTCTTGAGTTTGAACATTTCTTTCTTTCTAACTTTATACTGGATCAACCTGCTCCCTCTGCATCTATAAGAATGGTACTGGAGCAACCTGCAGTTACCTGCATCTCATCAACTATATCTGAGTATCCATCTTTCTCTTAATCTTGAACATTTATGTTCTGCATCTTTAGGAGCCTCCTGCTCCTATATGAATACCAGATACTGTCTGGTTCTTACTAACTGACACCATATCATAAGTCCTTCTCATGCTGTCTAACTTTTGGAAGTCAAGGCATAAGTTCTTTCTTTTGAGACCTGTAAACTTACTTACAATATGCTTTCTAAGATATGTCACTTAGCCAATTAGTCAGTAACAATAAGCAGTAAACAAATAAAATTATATCATGATTTCTATCAGAGTATTACACATCTTTTATTAAGCAAAACTTGTTCAACCATGTATTCTTCTAAAACCCTAATCATGAATAAGACTTTTGAACTCTTTTTCACTCTAGATATGAAATTACCAAATTTTCCCTTACTATCACAGCTAAACACATACCTTTGTCACTCTCATGAGTGATCATACTTGAAATAAATATTTTATCTCTTTCTTTATCCTCTTCTTTGATACTTCCTTCATAAATCTGCATAGACACTGAAATAGAACAAGGTTAATTAACATTTTCACAAACATCTAACTTGTAATGATAAAGTATTAAAGTAAACAAGATACTAAAAAATAAACATGAATACTTATCTTTTGTTTTTGTGTGGGGAGGCTCCACAGACTCCACCATTTTCTATCTTTCTTCAGATCAACTATCTTCAACTTAAAGTACATAATCCTCAATTTCCACTAAATATTTCTTTGAGGGAGGAGATTCCTCTTCCTCTGCCACATGTGCCTGATGCTTTCTTTTCCCTTTTCCTTGAGGACATTCAAAGGAAAAGTGTCCCAACTTTTGACAGTTGTAGCATCTGATCTTTGAAACATCTTTCTTCTTATTTGTAACTCTTACCGAGTTAGCTTCTTTATTGTTCTTTTTGAAGGAACTTCTTCTGTTCTTTTGAACTGTAAGAGATTTCTCTTCGTTAACAATTAATCTCTTATGTTGGTCTGCAAGTCTAGATTCTTCGTGTGTGCAATCTGCCCATAACTTTTCAAACTTGGGTAACTTGCTTCTTGCACACACTCCTTGTACAAAAGGAATCCAAAATGTTGGAAACCCATTTAGGGTTGTGGTTACAAKCTCTTTGTCACTAATGACATCTCCAATAGCTGCAAGCTGATCTCTAATTTGAGAAACTCTCATAAGATAGGAAGAGACAGATTCTGAGTTTTCCATCTTCATATTATGAAGTTGATTTCTTAAGGCAAGATTCAGGCTAATGTCTTTGCTTTCATATAACCTATTGAGTGCTTCATACATTTGCCTTGTTGTCTGTAGTTCATATATATGAGGGATCAAGTGATCCTTTACTGAATCTGACACAATTCTCTTTGCTTTCTTTTCATTCTTCTTATGCTTGGTCTTTTGCTCTTCTTCCTCTGGTTTTGGTACACCCACTGTAAGATGTTCTAGGAGATCATTCTTGTCTAGAATCATTTGCAACCTATGCTTCCAAGATATGAAGTTTCCAAATCCTTCCAGCCTGTCTTCTACCCTCATACCGGTAGCCATTCTTTCTTGTAGTAGAAACCTTACCCCTCTTGGCTATAGAAATAATAGAAAAACCAAATTTCTTGGATCTGAAAACTGAACTCACCAAAATATGCACTGGACTGAGGCAAGTATGCTGGTATAATCAGTTTATGAAAATTCTAATTTCTAACCCTTGAAACTAGATTTGCGAAATTTTGGACTACAACTTTCTGGTTCTGGTTGTGGTTTTCTGGTACCAAGTCAAACTAGGGTTTGAATTTTCGAGAGTTATGCCGACTGAAAATCTTCAATTATTGTGCCAAAAGATGTGCATAGGAAGGGTGCAATTCCCAATGTGGTTTGCAGCAAAAAATTCCAAATATTTAAGAAACCCTAATTTTTGAATCCCAACAAAACTGAAGACTGAATCTGTGACAATGCTATTTCAGGCTTGCTCTGAAACCATGTTAAGTTTCTTGTTTAAGCTATTATTATTAATCCCGGGTTCAATAGTAATTATTATAATTATAACAACAACATAATAAGGATCTTACTGAAAGAAACAAGATTATAGAGTACACAAGCATTTATCTTGGGAAACCCTCAAGGGGAAGAGAACCTAACAAAACTTCTTTAATATAGATTCAATAACCAAGTACAATACCAGAATAAATCTCTCTCTACAAGAGACAAACTACCATGATGTTAGACTAGAAAATAATCAAAGAACCATAGCCAATCCAATGCCAAGACAATAAACCAAACACTAGAGAATATCCTCTCCCAAGCAATGTGCCTCTCTCTCTTCCTTCTTCCAGCAATTGGTAACTTCAGCTTCCTTCAATACTTGTGCACTAGATGAGTGAGCTGAGTGAGTGAACAAATGAGGCGCTGGATTCCTTTATTTATTCAAACTGGAAAGCGTTGAAAGGATATGTCTCTTCACTGGCAGGGGCAACTTCTCTTTCTGGGTAGTTAGAACCACTTTAATTTGTCCGGGGGCCAACTTCTTAATTTGCATATTACATTTAGGATTTGACCAATCCGCAAAAGGGGATAAGAATATTCTCTGCAGTTACACAATATTTCAACACTATATGTCCTCCTTGACCATTGTATCCTCTATGGACCTCATATCCTTTGTGGCCTCCACCTCTTTCTAAGGCATTATTAGCCTCCTCAACTCCAAAAAAAAAGTCCTTTTCAAACCTTTCCATAAGTACAAGTAGTGCTCTACAATTTTCCTCTTTATGTGTATTGATTTTATGGAAATTATAATGCATCGTAACTAGTGTTGAGGAATACTTTTGGAGAATCAAGCACATATGCAATGAGTGATCAATAGTTCCACAAATTTCACAATATTCATTAGCATTATTACCTAGAAATCTCGTTGGTGGCTAGAGCTCCTACTCCTCCTTTTAATGAAGGACAATTGTTCGCCACATGATCTTCAATTTTATAAACTATGCACCAAACTTTATCTCTTGTATTCTTGTTCATAGCTAACCCCTAGATTTGTTTAGTTAATGTTGAGATTTGTGTTTAAAATTGCATTATTTCTGGGTTCTGTCTAACAATTATAGTGGAGTAGAGAATGACACGTTAGTTGGAAAAGTTCCTCTCACACAAGTAAGGTTAGTTGGAAAAGTTCCTCTCACACAAGTAAGGTATAAATTCTTGGCTTCTATCTCCATGATTTGTGCATATGCTTCCCTAAGAGTGTTAATGATTTGATTCCATGTAGGATACCTAAAATTTAAATTTTAGGTATGTGTAGTGTGTAGAGTTTCATTATGATTTAATTATTGTACATAATGTTTTGAAAGGTTTTTATCTAAATTCTAAAATGGTTAGAGAATTATAAACTTTTATTTTTTTGGATTATGAAATTCTAACTTTTTCAAAATTTAATTATTTAAAAAATATATTTTTATTAATTAATTTTTTAAATAATTAAAAAAATAAAAATAAAATAAAAATTTTAATTTTTTTTTAGTATTTGTACAAAATTTAAATCATATTTAAACTTTAATATAAAAAACAATTTCCTACCAAATGAGCTTCTTTGTTTATCTTTCTTTGTTCATAAAAACCTTAGGACACTCAAATATTTTTCCTCCCTTCACTTTTATGTTCGAATATTTTGTTACCTTTTAGTTTATGTATAATATAACATTTCATCAACAATATGATTTAATTGTTCAAAATATTTTTTTTTAATAATACGAAGACATTTAAGGATTTACTAAAACTATTTGTAAGATATTGAATTTAATTTGTTATGTTATGGAAAAGAGAATTATGTAGTGTTATTATTATTTTTTTCAATATTATTGAGTATAATTTAATCTTTATTGATATAATTTTATTATCATTTTATTTTTGTTAGAGTTTTTAAATTTTGGAAGGTTAACATGTTTGTTACATTAGAGGAAAGCAAGTTTTGATCAATTAAAAATAGTTTAGAATAGTATACTAAGATTAAAAAAATAATTTTAATTTAAATAATATTTCAATTTTTATTTTTGATTTACAATTTTTATAATAAATATGAGGTTAAACAAATATATATTTTTTAATATAATAAAAAAACTACTTTTATAAATTTATGGTTAAAGTCTAATTATATAATTAAAAAGACAATTTTAACTTAAATAATATCTTAATTTTTTTTTTTGATTTTTTTTTTTTTTTAACAAATACAAATTAAACAAGAGCAACAAAGCTATACTGCTTTAAATTGTATGTAATTAGTTAATAGATTTAGTGATCCATAGGAACCTGGAAACAACATAGAAACCAGAAAGAAAGAAAACAGGTAGGTCCCATGTAGTGAGCAGTGACCATTTCCGTTGTCCATTCCGCTGTGACGGGAAACGTTCAAACTGTAAGCTGGTGGTAAGTTGGAAAATAAAAGGGGAATTAAACACACTCTGACTGTGCTACATTTTGTGTTTGGAATTACTAATGCAAAATATGCGTGAAAATCTCTCAATCTCCGGGCCACCTCCGTACGCAAATTTCTTTTAAGGGCTATGCAACGATGGACGTCGTAAAAGATAAAGAGCGGTGTCAGCAGACAATTCTCGTGAAGACTTTAATAAATCAATAATGAAAAAAATATATTATATATTAAAAAATAAAAATGTTTGTTTTTTATGTTTAAGATTAGAAAAAAAAAATTGAATTCTAAAAATACCTGAAGACTCTAACAATGATGAGAAAAATATATTATTTATATATTAAAAAATAATATATTTTTGTTGTTTATGTTTAAGATTAGGGTGTTTGCAAATTTATGTTTATGTTTAAGATTAGAGTGTTTGCAATTTATTTTAAGTCAAACTTGACTAATATACCGTCAACCCAGGAGCGAACGCTACACTGCCAAGGCAGTATAATAAACATATATATTTTTAATATAATAAAAAAATTACTTTTATAAATTTAATTGACCAATTTATGGTTGAAGTCTTATTACAACCATTTACATAATTCGAAATTCAAAATAAAATATCTTTCCGAAACAAAAACAAACGTGATCTGGGCGAACGTGCTTCTGGAAATCGATTCGGCGAGTCCGGCCGATAACTTCGCGAATCTGCAGGTCTATAACGTAAAAAACCGCAATGCTTTACTGTGTAAATTCTTCAACTCGGCTCTGCTATTATGACCGGCTGACTGTCAAATGAATAAGAAACAACACAGAAACTACAATGTAGGCTCGGTAAAAGCCAATTTTTTTTTTTTTTTTTTTAAATTTACGTAATAAAGGGATTATCGTGATAATAGCCTATTACAGCAAATATTTATTGATACGTGGCAACGCATTTCCAATACATTTGGCAGTTTTCATTAAACAACAAGTATCGAATTCAATATTCACGGTCAAAGTGGGCATACTCGAAAACGGTTAAACTACGCTCACTTTATTATAAATTAATATTATTTTGTTTTACATACAAAGAGAATATGCATACCAAGTCGCCATCATACTATTTTAGTTGCTGCAACCATGAAAATTTCTGTCCCATTCATCAATTAATTAAAAAAAAAAATATGTATACCATATTAACGTAAGGATGAATCTAACGTCCCCGACCATCAACCCCACTACCGGAATATACACTTATATATAAAATATGCATTAAATCAAATTAATATATTTAACATAGAGTTATTGCCATCATATATAGACTTAGGTAATTAACAATAATTCATCATTGCAACGGAATATATGATAATATTACAAATATCACAGACATGTATTTTAATTGAAATTAAACACAATGATATTTATTTTTGAAATTGTAGTAACTCCATCACGCTTAACAGTGGGTCACCCCTGAAATGAGACTAAGCTTCACCCAGAGCAAGAGAATCCTAGACTAAACTAAAGTTACAGGAAAACTGCACAAAACAACCGAAAATATTATCTCAAAAAACCTTCTTACACCCACTACTCACAACTAAGTTAAAATTGTGTTGATAACATTACCCAACCTATTAATCACTGAGAATGTTACAAATCTCTCTTTCCATTCACAAATTAATAACCCTCTCTCTTTCCATTCACAAGGAAAGAATCCTTCCTCTTTCATTCACAAAGAAATTGTTCAAAATCATGATGCCCCATTAATATTCCTCATCTAATACGAAGACTCCAAATAAATTGTACCTATGAGAAGCACAAAGATCACATAGAAAGTGACAACTAATTTTTTAATATATGAAAAGCACAAAGTTCACATAGAAGAAGACTCCAAATAAATTGTACCTATGAGAAGCACAAAGGTCACATAGAAAGCACAAAGGTCACATAGAAAGTGACAATTAATTTTTTTTAATATATGTGGAGCTTTCTATGAAGAAGAGAAATCTAAAAGTTGGATTTGTTTTGGCCCATCTTCTAATATTTTTATACACGTGGAGCTTTCTATAAAGAAGAGAAATCTACTCTAAAAGTTGGATTTGTTTGCCCCTCTCTTTTAATATTTGAGGAATTAGTTATTAAAAAATTGGAGATGGAGATTTTTTTTCAAATCATAGAAAATAAACCAATTATAATTTTTTATTCATAAAAAATAAGAGAGGTTATATTTCATAGATGCTACAAGAGTATTTTATAAGAGTTTAGAAGATGATAGTTCTCACTTCAAATAAAATAATAAAAAATAAGAGAGGTTATATTTCATAGATGCTACAAGAGTATTTTATAAGAGTTTAGAAGATGATAGTTCTCACTTCAAATAAAATTGTAATAATGTTACAAATTAATGTATATTTTGTTTTTGTCTCATTAAAAATAGTCTTCTATCCTATTTTTATTTTCCCCCTTTTTTAACTTCTTGTCAAACTTTTGAAGAAGGGACCATAGTGACTACAGGTAAATTCAAATTTGGAAGGTTGAGTTTTGAAAAAGAAAAATGATGTTTAGTATTCAAAAGTGGTGCCAATTCCTTATCGGAAGTGGAGCTCTTAGATTCATGTATTCTCTTCATCCCTCTTGATGGAGTTTCATTTGTAACTACCATCTTTAGGGAATTCATGTCATCTTCTCTATCCTCATTCATCACTTCTGGACAAATAATGTTCTCCATCTTTGAAACAATAAATTCCTTGTTGACATCATTCTAGTCTTCTACATCCTTCAAATACAATTGCTCACAGAGTTGCCATCTTTTGGATGAAAGTTTGTGTCCTTTGTTCATGGTTGGAGAGGAGCGTGCATGAGGACAATAAATGGAGATGCCTTGTTTGTTGGCATAAACAACATGAAAAAGTAGTATTCTCATAATCTAAATTATCAATCTCAACACATACTTTGGCATATGTGAAAATTATCAATTTAATCCAATCTAAATTTGTTTCGATGTAACAACCCAAAGTATTGCCAATATCCTTAAGAACTATTGTATTTCAAAAAATGAAGGTGCAAATTTGGAACTTGAACCTAAACTAGCACATTTGTTATCAACATAGTGCAGAGATCAAAATCAGGAAAGCAAGGGGTAACAAAAAGGTTCTCTTTAGCCCAAAAACTGAGGGACCCTCTTCCAAAACTCTTTGATAATCAATTGTATGTTCAAACTTGACAAGAAAAAAACCCCTTCAAGTAAAGATTAACCTCACAATTCTTTGTCCATGTCTAAAAATTTGTTGGTACAAACCTGAAGTAGAAGCCCATAAATGATTGAATCTACAAATTACCATTGAAGATTGGTATAAAGAAATCAAACATGTAACCTTGGGATCTAAAACCTCCAATTTGGGAACCTCTTCGGATATATATATATATATATATGAAGGTTTGAAGTTGATGAAGTAGATGATTTATTCTAAACCACATCCTTAAAAGAAATCTTTTTTTGAGGATGATAGGCCACCATTCCCCACCACTCCATGCAATTGTAGTTCCAAAATAATAGTCACTACAAGCAGAACACCTTGTAGCTGAGGTTTTTGCAGAACCTCCCCGAAAAACTTATCCCTTCCCTATTTATAGCGGAGGTTGTTAGCGGAGGCGAGCAATCAAAGGTTTTTTTAGCAGTGCGCCTATAAGGTAAATATGCCACAATGCTTCAAATTTAAGGCACATCGTTATCCATTATAAACAAAAAATACAAGCACTGAACAAACTGACCCAGTGCACGTGAATATGACACTATGGTACGTATCCCTATCGTCTGGCGCATCAAGGTAGGGTAAAATAAAAAAAAACAATTACCAAACCGATTTTCATTATTACACTTCATTTTTTGCTTCCAAACTCTTTGAAAAGCACCAATGTTCACTTGTCTTCCAAGACTGCCTCATTTGCAGTGCTCTACAATGAGTTTGATAGCTCCATTTGTAGATTCCACACATTTCCAAATTTTGAAAATTAACTTGAATTTAATTTCTTCTCTACGGTAAAACCATGCCTCCTTGGGACAAAAGAGCCTAGGTAAATTGTTTATTACCTTCTTTTTGAATTTTTATTGGATTAAAATGTTAAATTGGCCTGCAATTTGGCCCCTTTTATTTTTTTTAGTTTTTTTCAATTCTATGTGATGTGCTTAAATGCTTTAGCTCACCCTGAAGCTGGTGTTTCCTGTAAATATATAGGAAGCACTGTCAATGGTGCATACATGATAATGATACGCGCCGGGTATGTTCACAAAATGACACTGCGCCAAATTTAAAAAATAGTCATAGCGATGCCTTTTTGGGATGCCCCATGCCCGACGCATTATAAAACACAACGTATAGCTAAACAAAATGACAGTGCTCCAAGAAAGATGGAGCATTGGTGCATTCCAATAAACGAATTGCACCACCCAATTTTCAACATAAAATTTAACCTAGTGGTGCGCCAAAGTTACCAACCCACACCGATGTTGTAAACAACATGACACTTGGGTGATTATTTAAGAATTTAGCACAGTGATGTGTCTTATGGGATGTGCCATTACCGGTGTGTATACAATAAAAATACGTGCCAATGTCGTGTACAAGATGACACTGCACCAAATTTCAAAAATAACCATAGCTGGTGTTTCCTGTAAATATACAGGAAGCACTTTCAATGGTGAATACATGATAAATATATGCACTGGGGATGTTCACAAAATGACATTGTGCTAAATTTAAAAAATAGTCATAGCGATGCCTTTTTTGGGATGCCCCATGCCCAGTGCATTATAAAACACAACGTATAGCTAAACAAAATGACAGTGCTCCAAGAAAGATGGAGCATCGGTGCATTCCAATAAATGAATTGCACCACCCAATTTTCAACATAAAAATTAACCTAATGGTGCACCAAAGTTACCAACCCGCACCGATGTTGTAAACAACATGGCACTTGGGTGATTATTTAAGAATTTAGCATAGTGATGTGTCTTATGGGATGTGCCAATGTCGTGTACAAGATGACACTGCACCAAATTTCAAAAATAACCATAGTGGTGTGTCTTCATGGATGTCTTGTGGCTGACGTGTTACTCAACACAACGCACCACTAAACATAATGCCAGTGCTCCAAGAAATATGGAGTCCCAATGCATTCCAATTAACGAATCACACTACCCAATTTTCAACAAAATAATTAATCAAGTGGTGCAACAATGTTAACAAAACACATTGATGCTATAAATAACACGACACTAGGCTGGTTATTCAAGAATTTAGCCTAGCGGTGCATCTTATGGGATGCACCATTACTAGTGTTTCCTAAAAGACAATGCACCGTACAAAACCTGTCGGTTCTCCAAGGATAATGGAGCCCTGGTGCATTCCCTTTGATTGATCACACCACCCATTTTTCAACACATAACATTCATTGTAGCGGTGCATCAAGATCAACAAAATGCATCGGTTCTCATAACCACACCAGAAAAAATATTTAACAACCTATCATAGCGGTGCATTAATAAACATAATGCACCGCTAAATAGAACGTTGGTGCTCCAATACGACTAGAGAACTGATTCCTTCACATTAACACATCACACCACCTAATTTGCGAGAAAAAAATTAACTTAGCAATGCACATGGGTCTACCAAACACACTCATGTTGTAAATAACACGACATCGACCAAATATTTAAATATTTATCATATTGGTGTGATTTATGGCATGCCTCGTTATAGGTGTGTCCAAGTATATTAAATGCACCAATGTGCACAACACAACACCATGCCAAACATTTAATATGTGACATATCGATGCATCGTACAGAAGGACCTGTGATCAGTGCCATGCATATCACCTGTAACGTCCCCAACCATCTAGTCTAGGCCACACCACATAATCTTTTTCCTCTGATATCATTATTAACTAAATGCCCTACATATGAACATAATTATGCAAGCTAACAACATACATTCCATGCATTATTATGAAAAGTTACAACAAACAAAATTAAACATATTATACACAAAAATTAACATGTAAATACACATAAAAGAACACTTATTTTTTAATTGAATTCACTGACTGAATATAGACCTTAGACATTCCTCCCAGCCATAGAATTTGTTTTTCATAAACTCTCAATAACATGTCACGACCCCCGAGCTATGGCTATGACTCCACTAGGGAAAAGGTTACCTAAGCCAAAATAAGGTCAACCCAACCACATAATAAAACACATGATTAGGTGCCAACTCCATCAAAAGTTCCCAGCTCACAACCTCTCATTCCCCATAACGTATCCCACCATAGGAAGTGTACCCCTTCTCTGTTCAATAGTCCTTCAACTGTCCCACTTCCTTTTTAGGGATTCAACAACATGCCAGCCAGAAATTCTTAGAGATCTACGACACTTGGAACACAAGGTTGCTCAAATATTTCAACAGTCACCAGACCAACACACAGGGAAAACTATCCCTGTAAAATCTCTCACCCAAGGAGAATGCTTCACAAGCATGACAACCTACTTCTTCGACCCAAACCCCCAGGGATTTACTAGGTAACAGTCAGCTTCACAACTCTCTTATTAAAGGTACATATGATTGATGGAATAAGTGATTGAATGATGGGATCACACTGATTCCCAAAAATATATTTCCATGCTCATAACTTGACACTTGTCACCTTATGAACTAACTTTGACCCCACTTGGTGACTCGTTCCCAACCTTTAGGAACTTAGGATAAAATAATATCACATGACTTTTGACTTAGGAATAATATTATTTTATTCCTTGGCTTAATCCCCCTTGACTTAACCCCTCTTAGACCCTTAGCCCCCTTTGCCTCCAATGGAGTCCTAGCCCCCCATACTCTTTCGTTTGACTTAGTCTGCAACAGTGATGCATTTTATTAATATATCCGGGTGTGATTACATATTATAATGATAGGCTCGTTGGCCTTTTTAGCATCTAGGCTCTCTGGCCTAATAATCACAAAGGCACTCTGGCCCAAAACTTCCTAGCTCACTAGCCTATAAAGTATATGTACATTTACAATTGGGGTTCATCCTAGGGGTATTACATTCCCCTCCCCCTTATTTATGCACTGTCATCAATGGATTATATATACATGTACAAGAAAAATTCTTCAAAAATCTCCAAAACGGTGCAGGTACTGCTCCCGCATGGCATCCTCATGTTCCCACGTTGCATCTTCGGGATCATAACAGGTCCACTGGACCTTTACTAGCTCTATTGCTCAATTTTAGAGTAGCTTGAATTTCCTTTCCAATTTTCACACCGGTTGAACTTGAAAGTTGCCTCTTTGCTCCACCTGAATCACATTCCAATCAATTACATGATTAGCATCAGGTGCATACTTTTTAAGCAAAGAAGCATGAAACACATTATGTATACATATGGGTGCAGGAATTGAAAGCATGTATGCAACATGACCAATCCATTCTAGGATCTCAAATGATCCAAAATATCTTGCTACCAACTTTCGACAGCTCCCCAATTTAAGTGAACTCTTTTTAGCTTTCAGTTTTAAGAAGACATGCTCACCCACTTTAAATTCTCTGTGCGTTTTTCCTTTGTCTATACAATTATTCTTCCTATCCTGACATTAGTAAATTTGGGTCATTTTTCGACGGTAATTTCGACGCTCGTGCGACATTCTGTCGTGGAGATGGTGACAAATCTTAGACTCCCCAAATGTCGTATCACATGTCATGGAAATTGTGATGGCCTAAGGATATCATTGCCTAAGAGATGACCTAAGGATTTCGTATCGCTGTCATCGCAAGGGAGACAAACTTCTTAGGTCGTTTCCTGTGATACGACTTAAATTTCACGTTTTAGGATAGAGGACCGCTTTAGGTTGTCGCACATGGGACGACCTAAATAGGTCATTGCACGAAAGACAACCTAAATAGGTTGTCGCATGAAATATGACCTAAATATGTCGTCGCTTGAAATATGACCTAAAGATGTCGTTGCATGAAAGACGATCTAAAGAGGTCGTCACACGAAATATGACCTAAATAGGTCGTCGCACGAAAGACGATCTTAGGTCATTGCCCGAGAGATGAACTATCCAACGAATCTGGGTGACAAAGTTTCAATACCGTCAACAAACTATCAATACCATCGACGAGAAAATTCATCACGAACGTGACGAGATCTGAGTATTTTAAAAAAAATGAGATTAAGATTAACAAAATATCAAATGCATACAAGGTTCATCCGAATTATTTTCGGAACGAAATGAAAGCAGATATATTACAATTAGATACACATAAAAATTTCTAGAAACAAATAAATACAACAATACATGATTTCTATTAATGAAAGAAATGTACAGAGACTGTAAAAATACAGAGTGCAAGACTCACTAGAATGGTGGCATCTTTATCTCTAAGAAGAGATGTGACGACTATGCTCATTCGCAAGAAGATGATTACAATGAGGCTCTGAAGGCCTTTTTATGATAAACATGAATGCCAAAACCTTAGATATCCAAAAACCTAACCCTGGGAGACGAAGCACCAAAAGTCATGTGGGCCCCGTTGGGGTAAGTTAGTACATTAACTTCCTAGGGTCGTAACTTTTGCATACGATCTTCATTTTAGGTGTGTGATAGCCCGTTGGAAAGGTATTTTAGAGAAATACGCATTATGCCATCAAAATCTGACTTTGGCTATAGTTTGAATGTGGAAAGCCAAGAAAACACTGTTTAGATCCCCAAAACGGCCCTGGAAGTACAAAAAGATGTATTGACATGAAAAATTCCAAAATAAGCCAGTTGGAATAGGTGGGCAGCCACCAATATCCACCTAGATGCTGTGTAATTCTTTAGGAAAGCCCCGTAAGTGCAGAACCCACAATTACAAAGAAATGTCCCCATTATAGAGAAACATGTTGAACTGAAAACTGTCAAGATGAGCCAGTTGGAATTTGGAACAGGTGGGTGGCCACCAATATCCACCTAGATCAAAGGAGGAACTGCCTAAATAATTTGACAATTATTGATATTCAATATGAAGGATATCTAAGATTACAAAGTGACATAAGATTATGTACTAGGGAAGACACGAAGGATAATTAATGCAACCATATGCCCAAGAAGAAGAAAAGATAGTTTAAGGAACTGATAGGTGAGAAGGTTTTCAAGACACATGGTACACCATATAAACCGTATTTAATAAAATGGAAGGAAAAAATTATAGAGGAAAGCACTTGGAGTTTTGAAGATAAGTATCAAAACCTTCATGAGGGGAATCTAGAGGTAGATGTAGAGCAATGCACACAATTTGAACAAAGGCACACAAGTTTTTATTGGTAAGGAGAATTTGATGCAAGAGCATTGTTGATAGGAGAAAAGGCATTTGTGCATCTAGGCACAAAAGGAGAGGATGTGCGAACATGTGTGAGATTTGACATATGTGTGCAAGGTAGGAATGAGCAAGATCCAAACAAGATATGTAGGGGGAAGTAAATACATATGAAGGTTGGGCAAGGCATAACTAAGGATGGTGCACAATAAGTAGGTTCAAGGGTAGGATGCATAGAATAAGGTTTGGCACATGAAGGTGTGCAATGTAGTTGAAGGGATTCACAAGGAATACCAATAGTAATTTATAAAACCATCAAGAAGGAAGCCTTTACAACCTACATATGGATGTGTTAGTTATATGCTAGTGGTGGAGACATCTATAAAGGTGCAAATCTTAAAGGATATTAGGTTGGATGGCATCATTAATGAGGAGACTCATACAAGATGAGAGGACACGAGTAAGAAGAGAGATTAAAAGAAGAAGAGGAATATTGGTGCAAAGAAGAAGGTTGGAGGTTAAGTTACATGGATTGATATCTGTGATAAGTTTAGAGGATAAAATTTCAAGTAAGGTGTTAAGGCGCAAAGTCATTTTATATGTAAATATGATTTATTAATGAGAATGAGTGGACTATTTTTGTGATTCCCTCTCTATCAATGATATTCATGACTATTTCTTTTCCACGTTTATACACTATATATTTACTATATTGTTGTATTTTGTTGTATAACATACATGGTTTTGCAGAGTGCTTAGGATTGGCTCACATAGTGAGATAAGGAAGGGGACCATTTGGAATTCCTTGCATAATCGAGTGTTATTAGAAACAATAAGGAAATGACATAGGGTAGAACTACACTCATGTACAAATGGATTTTTTCTCACATCGTTATACTCTCCAAGAGCTTTATGCAACTCTTCCCCTAAGCACTTGGATCTTATGATATCTCCAAGATATTTATGAAACTCTTCCCCTAATAAATTGGCTCGTATGATATCACTTGGTTAGTCTAGAAGTCATTCATGAAGTTTTTTTTTTTAAATATTTAAGGCATGCAAAAAGGTCCTACACTGATGTGGGTTGAAGTAGATTTGGTTTAATTTCATGGAGACTGACTTTGGATTAGAAGTCTCTCTTTAATGTTCCTTGTGTTAGCGATAAAAAATGCACTGACATTTTTGAAAGAATGATGCCTAATCTTGTAAGGAATATTTGACTAGATTCTTGGGCTCCAAATGCAGATTTGAAAGCACCATTGGAAAGCTTAGGATTTGTAGATGTCGATCGACTATTTACGCATGCAAAATGGACTCTCCATAACTAAGAAATTTGATTTTGAAAAAAATATGCGCTTTCACCAGCGTATGAGGCAGAATTATAACTAGTTAGCTGGTGAAAGCTCCGCCTTTCACTAGCTAAGGAGAGGATTTTCGGGACAATTAGCTGGTGAAAGCCTGTCACGGCCAGAATAGCTGAATTTTTTCCCAGATCGAGATTTTTTGGGTTTGAATGGTTTGAAATCTTCTTTAATAAGCTGGTTATGAATTATCAAATCAAAATCTGAAGGCCATTCTTGGAGATGAAAGTCAAAAGGGATTTTTTTGACTAGATTTGGTCATTTTCAAGGGAAAAATGATAGGGATCAAATAACACATCACCCAATTCAAATTTTATCTTTGGAGGACCAAATCAAACAGCCTTGGGAGGCTAAAACTGCACTTCATCAGCAATCTACTATTTTAGAGATCACTAAATAGGACCTTTCCTATTTTGTTTTGATTTTCCATTCTAGATCCATTTTTATAGGATCTCATCCTACACTTGTTGTATCTGTTTTGGTTTGACTATTTTTAGTAAAATCTAATCCATCTTTCAAGGATCTAGATTTCATCTTGTAAGGCTATAAATCCAAAGACATTTGGAGCACTAAGGAGGTTCAATTCTGGATGCAGAAATTACATTCTTTGTAATAGACTTTCATGATAATACAGTGGATAGTTTTCTCTCTTTATTGATGTCAGATTCCTCTCTTCTTCTATACTGTCATTCAAGTTGTCTTAACTGTCATCTCATTGTTCAGTTCACAATTTGAATGTTAGTTGCTTTCATTGTTTATTAAACCCATCCCTTGGCATCCGGTTTATAAACATTGGTTTCTTCACCCATTTTTAAGCTATTTATCTGATTATCAATCCTTGAGAGCACTGGCTTATTTGATTATTGTTAGTAGTCTGGATACATTGTTGTATTTCAGCTATCCCATTGATCCATTCATTACTTAAGCATAAATCCATTCATTTTATAAGTTACCAAGCATCTTTGGTTTACAACCCCAAAGAGTTTCTTGGAGGGATAACAATTTGGCGCCATTGCCGGGGAAAGGAGATTGAAGCTCAGCTTCCCTGGGAGATGACATAGATCCAGCTTTGATGATAGACAAAGCCCGGACATCTTTTGGTTGTAATCATCTATCTAGCGACTCCATGAAGAACGAATTTAGTGGCGACTCCATTGAAGACCTGTGACAGATCCATAAAAGATCATCAGAAGGAGACGAGCCTTACAGAAACAGATTTTTAGATTTGCAGATTATCTACCTCTGGGATTTCAAGAGGTATTGTTTCTTATTTGTATCTAGACCATCTTCTATTAAGCCTATTTTTCTGAATCTTCATGTTTTCAGAAATCTGAAATTGAAACAGAAAACCTGAAGGGTGACAACCTCCATTAGTTTCTGAAATTACAAACCTGATTTCTGAGTTCGACATTGTATATAACCCAAGGAAAGAAGTCTTACAAGTTGGCCTTAGGAGAGAACTGCTCCTCTTTTTCCATCCTTCACAAACAGAGAAAAATATTTATATCCTTACTAGTCTGCTTGTTGAAAAGAGTGTCCTAAAAGACCATTTGCGAAAGGTGAGGAAATCTAATCCAGCTGTTAGGGCAGATTTGCAAAAGCTTGTTCTTTCCCTGATCCATCTGAGTTTGAATAAGACTCCACTGAGAGGATCCATTTAACAAGAGATGAAGAGGCCGCGCTTTAAATCCAGATATCAGTTTATCAGTCTGCTTCATGAATTATTGTTGTTTTTTATTAACTCTTTCATGTTATTCCCTTTACATGTAAAGAGAATCATTTTCTGTTTTGTATATTCAGAAGACTACCATCCCATCTTCATCTATCCATCTTTAGAAGAAACAGAGACTCCACAACCCTGTGCTATAGATGTTGATTTGATATCCTCATCACAACTTGCTCTCAAAAATGAGTCATGTATTCCAATTCCTCTTGCATTTGATCACTTTTCTGACTTTGTCGAAATTGAAATTGACTCCAAGTATACTCAAACTTCAGTACCTACTGTTACTACTGTTGAACCTTTTCATCAACATTGTATCCCTTACGAGCAGCCCACTGCCTTTCAAACCAAGATTAGGATGAAAATGTTTACGCCTTTAAAATTGCCCCATCCCCTTTATCCTTATCCTCTTGACTGTTATGAATATCTTCCTTATTTTTCCGGAGAGAATCAAGTTTCAGCTGAGAGGCATTTGGAATACTTTGAGGATTTTGTTGATCGTTTTCAGATTGTTCACGAAGATGTAATCATGAGATTTTTCTCTAAATCTCTAATAAGAGATGCTGCTCCATGGTTTAGGGGTTTGAGAGCTGATTCAATTGGTTCTTGGATTTAGTTCTCTAATGCTTTCCTAAGTATTGGGCCGAATACAAATCTTTAGATTCTTACCTTGCTGATTTCTATGCTTTGAAACGAGAGCAGGATGAAGCCTTGCCTGTTTTCACTAGAAGGTTTTACCGTGTTTATCATGACATGCCTTTGGAGGTCCGGCCTACAGAGACGTTTGCCATGATATATTATATTATAGGTCTCCATTCAGAACTTGCCCTTCTTCTGTTAGAACGGAAGTCTCCATCCTTAATCCAGTTGTTTGAAGATGCTCGAGAGGTGGAGGGAAACATTCATGCTTCCAGAAGGATACGAGGTCAAGATTTCTTTGAAAATCTACAAGCATATAAGCAAGTAAACTATCAGTACATTTTAGATTTAGAGCAAGAAAGCAGTGAGTATGAAGCAGATAAGGAACAACAGCCTGAAGGTGAGTACATTTCAGATTCAGAATTAGATTCTTTAGTATGTGCAAAGTTTTCCAGAGACAGGTATGCTTGTGAATTTTATGATCAATTTGTAAATCAAGAAGAGCCTATGATGACTGATGATTGCATAAGAAATTATATGTTCTTAGCTGATCCTAATCCATGTGATGGAAATCTCGTTTTGTTGTCCTCTTGTGAGCATTATTCTAATAAGGAAATTGTAATTTTTTATGATCACGAGTTGATCTCAAGAGGACAAGAAGATGATATTCTTCTTGAAGATCCTGTGGCAGCTTTCATGGACTTATACTTTTCAGAAAACCTGAAGATTTTAGATTTCCTTAGTTTGCAAATGTTTATGGGCACCAGTTTCGGATCTGCGGCAAATGCTAAGGGAAACCATCAACTTTCAGTTTTGCGGACAAAGGGGAATTGCAGCAGAAATAATGAGCAAAGAGATGATCAGAGATATATGCACGTCATGGTTAATAATAGCTATCAAGGTCAGATTGCCTCCTTTAAAAGATTAAAAAATGATGAGCAGATTTTTATATCAGCATATGACAGCTTTGAATCTACAACAGATCTCGAGCAGCCTGCATTCAACAATGAGATTAGTAATGGCAGTTTTCAACACCTTTTCAATTTACAGTTGGATCAACAGTCCAGAGAGGTATTGCTTTATGAATTTGATGACCCTTTTGCTGACTATTTGGAGTCTATGTGCAGCATAGATGTTAAAAACTTTCTGTCAGAAGAATATTGTCTTTATCATTTGTTCAAACCTCTTTTCTGCATGATATCTCTTCCATTATTGTTCGGGTCAAGATCAAGGATTTTAATAGTAAATCAGTTTATGATATGGCTGCATTGGAAATTCCATTTTACTTGATAAATCTGCCTCAAAGTGTTAGTGTAGGAATAGGCAAAAGAAAATAAGCTCCCCATATGAGCAGTTAGATCCTTTCAATTATTGGTTGTTGAATAAACAGACAGTCTACAGGCAGGTTTCAAGTTTTCAGGCTATAGGCTCAGCAGGACGGAACAGTTCATTGTGACTATCTTCATTGGATTGAAATACTATGTCATGATATCATTACACCATATTTCACATGAGATTCCAAGTTGCAGGTTGTGGCTAGCTCATGAATACTTGAGATTATACATGGCAACATAAAATGTTTATTTCTGTGCTATTTGACCAAGACAGAACTTTCACCAGCGCAGAAGGGGAAATTATAACCAGTTAGCTGGTGAAAAGCAGAACTTTCACCAGCTAACTAGCAGATCATAAGGTGAATTAGCTGGTGAAACTTGAAATAGGGCAGAACGCTACAAATTTTGCACAGATCCAATTTTTCTTAATCCGAATGCCATGAGAAGGGTTCCTAACGATAGATGATAATTAATGGCATTATTATCAAGTTTCATTTCTAATTTTGAAGGTGTCTAGCAAGGCGGAAAGATTGAATTGGTTACCTGTTTTTTGGCAAAAAGAATGTTGTCTTTCTACTAATAGTGGCAAACTCGATTCTTCACACAGCCTATGGAGATCTACTACAACTGTCGAAGATTTTGAAGACCAGGAAGATTTTTTTTAGATAAGAGCATGGGTCTTTTGATGAAATGCTTGTGGCACACCTTCGCCTCCTTCAGAACAAGGGGCTTCAATTGGTGCTACTGTTGTGGCTTCAGTAGCAGTTCCACCTCATGGAAAGAAGATTGTGACATTTGCATTAGCATGGGACAGTCCGGAAGTCAGATTTCCTAGTGGAAAATCATATAAAAGACGCTATACCAAATTTTATGAATCAGATGGGCATTTGCCTTGTATATGAGAGGA
>ML798739.1:107866-133508 GCA_009831015.1 Picea engelmannii | reverse complement strand
AATTTATCTTTGGAGGACCAAATCAAACAGCCTTGGGAGGCTAAAACTGCACTTCATCAACAATCTACTATTTTAGAGATCACTAAATAGGACCTTTCCTATTTTGTTTTGATTTTCCATTCTAGATCCATTTTTATAGGATCTCATCCTACACTTGTTGTATCTGTTTTGGTTTGACTATTTTTAGTAAAATCTGATCCATCTTTCAAGGATCTAGATTTCATCTTGTAAGGCTATAAAGCCAAAGACATTTGGAGCACTAAGGAGGTTCAATTCTGGATGCAGATATTACATTCTTTGTAATAGACTTTCATGATAATACAATGGACAGTTTTCTCTCTTTATTGATGTCAGATTCCTCTCTTCTTCTCTACTGTCATTCAATTTGTCTTAACTGTCATCTCATTGTTCAGTTCACAATTTGAATGTTAGTTGCTTTCATTGTTTATTAAACCCATCCCTTGGCATCCAGTTTATAAACATTGGTTTCTTCACCCATTTTTAAGCTATTTATCTGATTATCAGTCCTTGAGAGCACTGGCTTATTTGATTATTGTTAGTAGTCTGGATACATTGTTGTATTTCAATTATCCTAATGATCCATTCATTACTTAAGCATAAATCCATTCATTTTATAAGTTACCAAGCATCTTTGGTTTACAACCCCAAAGAGTTTCTTGGAGGGATAACACCTTGCACTTGGTTTCCTTCAAGTTGAAGTGATATTATCTCTTTTCAATTGAGTGGCATCCATCCAAATCATGTTGTTACTTGCTTCTACATAAAACAACATGCTTCCACAAAATGTTACTTAGGGCTCACGATTGTTTTGTTTGCAGCATGCATTTTAATAGAAAGTTTTATTAGTCTCAATGTTCTTATTGCCCCAATTTTATATATGACGCAAACCCACACCTCAGCAGGGTCTGCTTGACCTCCCAGTCTTTGGATCTTTAAATTCCCAAGCTGAAATGGCTTCTCGGTCCCTGTTGGAACCTTCAAGACTTAATGACCACATGTCCTTTTCTAATCTCTGCCCGCGCGTACATGCACTTAGACGTGAGCCTCCAATCCATGTGACCACTGGCATGACCACAACCTTAACCCAAAATATGCGTCGGGTTTCACGATGTCGGGACTTCCATTGCAAGGCACCCCGAGTCCTCCGATTCTCGAAATGTCGATATTTCGGAGCGCCCAATCGATGGTTCACACTCCTCGGGATCTAACGACAGTTATCTCTCCTAATCTTGCGAGTGTTGAAAGACACTCAGTTTTATCCTCTCCGCTGATCTACTAGATCCAACGGTCCACGGAAAATCGGTGTTTCTCCCTCTGAGAATTTCAATCGTCCATTCATGCTCTCGATGTTTCCTGGCCAAACAATTGGCGTCAACCCTCCTGAGCTTGGTTTCTACGAGGTGACTTCGACCCTCGTCTATCCTTTGAACTTTCCAAGTCTCTATCCCTCCTGAGCTTGATTCTGGCTCCAAACTTGAGGGTTCTAAGGGATTCTTGCACGCATTTTTAGCGGCTCTTACGATAATCTCTGATTATATGATATCTCCCAACTCTGCACACTCCTTGCGACAGAAGTTCTTCAACCACTCACTTGGTTGGAAAAGTCTAAGACTTTGACCTGGCTTGCGCACACCTTGCATGGCTCTATGCTATACTTACACTTCTGTTGGTATAAGAACAAATCTATCTCTCCTGAGCTTTTCTGAGGTAAAACTTAGAATCTTGTCAATGCGCTGCTTGCAGACCTTCACTACACTCCTTGCAGGAATTCTCAAGACAAGAAGAAATTGAAACTTACACTCCCCCTCTCACAGACTTCATACATTCAACATGAAATCATACACATAAAGCATTGAAACAAATGCATAACAAAGCATATAAGAAAACTGTAAACATACCATTCAATAGATGCAAACAGTAACCATAACAACACCATGAAATTGGGTCAAAGCATTCTTATATTAATCCAGTGTGCAAACAGTAACCATAACAACACCATGAAATTGGGTCAAAGCATTCTTATATTAATTCAAGTGCTCATGTACATGGTTTCTATAGCAACGACTATATGCTCAAACAAATTCTACAATCTTTGTTCTTCTCTGCTCTCCTATGCTCTCTTTCTCTACAAATTCTCCTCTCTACAATTGAGAATAATCATACAAGACATACGAGGGAGCTTTCTTGAGTTTTCCCTCCTACAACTCTAGGCCATCTTATCGAAATTAAAGACTACAACTACTTTACATTTATTACACTAAATGCCTCCAACCGACAGATGAGAGCAATGCTCAAGATCTGCATTACAATTCCCAAAACATTTAAGAACAATTACATCCTCCCAACTATTACATTAATGTTTCATCTTTAAATTTCAAAACGTCTTCAAAATGTGCACTGGTGTGTATCCAGCTATCCTCCACTTGCACTTTGCTAGCGATGCTCCTGCATCATACTCCTCTGGATGAAAAATTCATGGACTCCTATCCATGAGCTCCTGCATCATCTGTCCATGTTTCTGGATATCTACTTCTCTTTCCCAACTGACATCCTCAATTGGGTGTCCCTTCTATTTTATCAAATATTCAAAATATGTCTTCTTCCGGGTGTTCTTACCAACTCTCTGATCAATGATCTTTTCCATCTACGGCTTCTCAGCTACAGACATCTGCTTGAACCAATGAACTTCCTTTTGATTCTCTTCTTCTCTCGCTTCATCTACTCTGTAAGGATACATATCTGCTACGTTGAATATGGGTGATATGCCCACATCATTTGGCAATTCTATTTCATAAGCATTTGCCTCAAATTTCCTCAAAATCTTACACGACCCTATCTTTTTCATCTTCAACTTATTATATGTTCCCCTTGGGAACCTCACTTTTCTTAGATGTGCTAAGACTAAATCTCCCACTTTGAATTGAAGCTCTCTTCTGTGTTGATCTTCTCTATGCTTGTATTCCTGGTTGGAACTCTGCAACTGCTCTTTAATCTTACTTTGGAGCTCCTGCATCTCTGCTGCAAAATCTTCCACTCCAGCACTTCTGAACTCATTTTGCTCCAAGTCTCTCAACTCAGATACTCCTCTTGGCTACATTCCATACATTATCTAGAATGGGATCTGTCCTGTGCCTCTATTAGGTGAGTCATTATATGCAAATTCCACTTGCGACAGAATCTGATCCCACTGACTATGATGTTCAGCTACTAAAATCCTCAATAAGTCTCCCAAACTTTGATTTACTACCTCAGTCTATCCATCCGTCTGAGGGTGATATGTTGAGCTAAAAGATAGATTCGTTCCTAGATTCTTCCATAGTGTCCTCCAGAAATGACAAAAAAATTTGGTATTTCTTTCTGAAACAATACTCTTGGGTAAACCATGAAGTCGAACAACTTCTTTGAAAAATAGATTTGCAATGTGTGTTGCATCACTGGTTTTTTGACATGGAATAAAATGTGCCATTTTTGAGAATCTGTCGACTACCACGAATATGGAATCACAACCTCTCTATGTCCTTGGCAGTCCTAACACAAAATCCATGCTTACCGCATCCCATGACCTCTATGGTATTGGCAATGGTTGATACAACCCAGTATTCTGTCTTTTCCCCTTTGCATGCTGGCAAATTCTACATCTGTTCACAAATTTCTTGACATCCGTCCTCATCCCTAGCCAATAATAAAAACTGTTCAGTTGCGCAAATCTTTTATCATGGCCGAAATGTCCAGCCAATCCTCCACTATGCTTTTCCTTCAAAAGGTTTTCTCTCATAGAACTCTTCGGGATACACAACTGATTTCCTTTAAACAATAGTCCATCCTAAATTAAATATTCAATCCATTGGCTTCTATCTATCGGAACAGGATTCTCAGATTCTTCATAAGCATCCTTGAAATCTGAATCATCTCTGTACATGTCCTTAAGGCTATCAAAACCTAAGGTCTTCACATGAAACTCTTGCAGAATCAAACATTTCCTACTCAATGCATCAACAACCTTGTTATCATTTCCATAAATGTGCTTTATAACAAAAGTAAAGTTCTGCATAAATTCAACCCATTTTGCATGTTTCTGGTTCAATTTTTCATGTCTGGTTATAAACTGTAAGACCTAGTTGTCGCTATACAAAACAAACTCTTTTGGAACCAAGCAGTGCCTCCATTTCTTCAATGCCTGTATGACTGCATAAAACTCCTTATCATACGTGGAATAATTTCGTTTGGCATCGTTCAACTTCTCACTGAAGTATGCAATTGGTCTATTGTCTTGACTTAAGATGGCTCCAATCGCAAATCCACTTGTGTCACATCTCACTTAAAATGTCTTACTGAAATCTGGCAGAACCAAAACTGACTGTCCGATTATCTTCTCCTTTAACAACTTGAAACTTTTCTCCGCTTCCTCTGTCCAATGAAAATATTTATGTCTCTTCTTGACTATGTCCATCATTGCTGCACAAATCCCACTAAAATTTCTGATGAACTTCCTGTAAAAGCTGGCTAATCCATGGAAGATTCTGACTTCAAACATATTCCTTGGCGATGACCACTCTTTGATTGCTCTTACCTTTTCAAGATCCATCTTCAACTCATTCGAAGAGATCACAAAACCTAAATAATTAAGTTCTGTCTTCATGAAAGACGACTTCTTCAGATTTATCAAGAACTTCTCTTGCTGCAACCTCCTCATTACTAGAGTTAAATGTCTCAAATGTTTTTCCTCAGTCTTACCAAAGATCAATATATCATCAAGATACACAATTACAAACTTCCCAATGAAATATTTCAAGACTTCATTCATTAATCTCATAAAAGTACTTGGTGCATTCGTCAAGCCAAATGGAATGACAAGCCATTCATACAATCCTTCATTCGTCTTGAATGTTGTCTTCCATTCATCACCTTCCCTCATTCTAATCTGATGATATCTGCTTTTCAAATCAATTTTTGAAAAAAACTTTGCTCCACTCAAGCAATCCATCAAGTCATCCATCCTGGGTAAAGGGAATCTATACCTGATGGTGATTTTTTTTATAGCCCTCGAGTCTATACACATCCTCCATCCACCCTATTTCTTTGGAATTAACACTGTTGGCACAACGCATGGACTCAAGCTTTCTCTAATCAACCCTTTGTCCATCAAATCCTAGACTTGTTTCTTGACCTCTTCATTCTCTTGCGACACCAGTCTATACGTTTTTTTGTTTGGTCAACTCGCCCCTGATATAAGGTCAATGTGATGGCTTATACTTCTGATGGGTGGAAAAAAACAAGGTAAATCGTCCACCACTATATCAGTGAAATTCTCCAGTAGTTCCTGAATGTCCTCAGGTAGATCATCTATTCAGGTACTGGTCAAAATTACTCTAGGTTTTCTCACCACAACAAACTGCATTTCTTCATCTTTCTTGACTTCATCCAGAAGTTCCTTCCCACTCATGAGAAGTATAGTATTTCTTGTTTCTTTTTTCACCTTCTTGTCTTCAATTGGCAGCAACATATGCGTCTTACCATTCTTCTCCAAGGTGTATGTGTTCTTTCTTCCATCATGAATAAAATTTCTGTCATATTTCCACGGTCTCCCCAACAAAATATGACAGACATCCATGGGAATAACATCATATAAGATTTCATCTCTATATCCTCCTATCTTAAATTCAACTAAACATTGTTTAGTGACTGTTACCTGATGTCCTTTTTTCAACCACAAAACATTGTATGGGCTTGGATGTGCAACTGTCTCCAACTCCAGCTTTTCCACCATCTATGTGGATACTAGATTATCTGTGCTTCCACTGTCAACTATCACCTTGCATACCCTATCTTTGGTCTTGCAAGCAGTCCTAAACAAACTGTTCCTCTGGACTGGATTCTCCATCTCTTTCCTCTGGTTTCAAGAGAATTTTCCTCATCATTAAGGATCTTTCGCCTTCTGCATCTTATGCCTCAACATTTCGCCTTTGCGCTTCTAAAATGTGAGCTTATCCTCCTCCATCTCTTTTTCTATCGGAACATTCAAAATATTTGTGTCCGATCTTTCCAAAGACAAAACACTTTATTTCACCTCCTCTGCCTCTTCCTCTTCCTCTTGCTCGAGGAAAAGTGTTCCTATCGGCATACTGTCCTCCTTGTGAGCTTCCTCCCCTTTTTGGGTGGTTATGTGGTTTCTTCTCTTCATCCTTGGGCTTCTGTACTCTGTCCTGGGCAACTTCTTTGCCTCTACTCTGACTTCTACCTCTTCCCTTTTGACCTTGCTTTCGGGCCAATTTCACTTCTGCCTTGGAAGCAATCTGATAAGCATCTTCCACATTCCTGATTGTCACCATGCTCATCTCATCCTGAATCTCATATCTCAAGCCATTCATGTATCTGGAAACTTTTTCATCATCACTCTCGCGATGACCAACTCTGATGTTTAACCTGTAAAATTCTTCAGTGTATTCCTTCACTGTCATCCATTTTTGTCTCAAATTTTGCATTCTTCGAAACAGATTGATTTGGTAATCTCTAGGTATGAATTTGGCTTTCATCTTGGTGACCATCCTATCCCAGCTTTTAATTCTTTGTTTTCCTTTGCAACGCCTGTCAGCCTGCAGTTCATCCCACCATAGTGTTGCATGCCCTTTCAGTCTAGTGACAACGTGATTTACTTTCTTATCTTCTTCGATATCCTCATAGTCGAAGTATTTATCTAGAGATCTAAACCAATCTAGCAGCTCCTCAACGTCTAAGTTGCCTTCATACATCGGGATGTCCATTTTTTCTCTGGAACCTATTCTTGCAACAACTTTGAATAGATGTTCCTTTGCAACATCTTCGGCTACAAATTCTTCTTCAGCTCCCACTTTGTTCTCACTTTTGACCTCACTGATATCTCCAGTATTAGGTGTAATCCTCTGTGTTGTCTCCATAGCATCCAATTGAGCACGGAGTTCTCTCATTTCCCTTTCCACAACTAGATCGGGCATGGGTCTCTCTTGACGTCTCCTTGGCGGCATTGTTTCAATCTGTCCATGCAGAATTCAAATCACAACTGTCCTCTGTCTTCTCTCTACAGAAAACAAAAGTTGTTAGCTCTGATACCACCTGACACAAACCCCCACCTCAGCAGGGTCTGCTTGACCTCCCGGTCTTTGGATCTTCAAATTCCCAAGCCGAAATGGCTTCTCGGTCACTACTAGAACCTTCAACACTTAATGACCACAGGTCCTTTTCTAAGCTCCACCCGCATGTACATGCACTTAGACGCGAGCCTCCAATCCACATGACCACCAACATGACCACAACCTTAACCCAAAAGGCGCATCGGGTTTCATGATGTTGAGACTTCCATTGCAAGGCACCCCGACTCCTCCGATTCCCGAAATCTTGAAATGACGATATTTCAGACCGCCTAATCGATGGTTCACACTCCTCAGTATCTAACGACTGTTATCTCTCCTGAGCTTGCGAGTGTTGAAATACACTTGGTCTTATCCTCTTCGCTGATCTACTAGATCCAACAGTCCACAGAAAATCGATGTTTCTCCCTCCGAGAATTTCAACCGTCCGTTCAAGCTCTTGGTGTTTCCTGGCCAAATAATTGGCGTCAACCCTCATGAGCTTGATTTTTGCGAGGTGAATTCGACCCTCGTCTATCCTCTGAACTTTCCAAGTCTCTATCCCTCATGAGCTCGATTCTGGCTGCAAACTCGAGGGTTCTAAGGGATTCTTGCACGCATTCCTGGCGACTCTCATGATAATATCTGATTATCTGATATGTCCCAACTCTGTGCACTCCTTGCGACAAAATTTCTTCAACCACTCACTTGGTTGGAAAAGTCTAAGACTTCGACCTATCCTACGCACACCTTGCACGACTCTGTGCTATAATTGCACTTTTGTTGGTATAAGAACAACTCTATCTCTCCTGAGCTTTTCTAAGGTAAAACTCAAAATCTTGTCAACGCACTCCTTGCAGACCTTCACTACACTCCTTGCAGGAATTCTCAGGATGAGAAGAAATTGAAACTTATACTCCCCCTCTCACAGACTTCATACATTCAACATGAAATCATACACATAAATCATTGAAACAAATGCATAATAGAGCATATAAGAAAACTGTAAACATACCATTCAATAGATGCAAACAGTAACCATAACAACACCATGAAATTGGATCAAAGCATTCTTATATTAATTCAAGTTCTCCTGTACATGGTTTCTATAGCAATGACTATCTGCTCAAACAACTTCTACAATCTCTGTTCTTCTCTACTCTCCTATGCTCTCTTGCTCTACAACTTCTCCTCTCTACAATTGAGAATAATCATACAATACATACGAGGGAGCTTTCTTGAGTTTTCCCTCCTACAACTCTAAGCTATCTTATCAAAATTAAAGACTACAACTACTTTACATTTATTACATTAAATTCCTCCAACCGAAAGATGAGAGCAACGCTCAAGATTTGCATTACAATTCCCAAAACATTTAAGAACAATTACATCCTCCCAGCTATTACATTAATGTTTCATCTTTAAATTTCAAAACGTCTTCAAAATGTGCGATGGTGCGTATCCAATTGTCCTCCGTTTGCGCTTTGCTGGCGTTGCTCCTGCATCAATATATGTGGAAAAATATTTTGCTCAGTATCTTTTTGATTGTCTTGAATACATTATAAAGATTGATTTTATATGAAAACACTTGGTTGTTCTTACCTTTCTTTTACATTGAATATATCAAGCAACAACACCATTTACTAAAACCCAATAAAAAAATATAATGTGATAGATGGAATTATGAATAACCATTAAAGAAACAACACCATTTACTCCATAAGAATTACAATCTACCATTAAACTAACAACATAGATGGATTTATGAATAGCAATTAAAACAACAAAAGATAAGGAAAATATGAGAGATAACCAAAATAAATAAATAAAAATCCAAAAACAAAATCATATACTAAATTAAAAAAAGGTTAAGATAGATATACAAAACCTCTTATCACTCTGTATCTTAACACCCTTCATATTGTTACATAATAATAATGATAATCAAAGAATTTGTAACTAATCTGATCAAAGTAACTAACTTTTGAGAAATAAAACATGATGAACTTACCCGAGGTCCTATGTTCGAAGTAGATCCACAACTTGAAGTGCTTTCACTTATTCTTAATTTCTTCTTCTAAAACCTGCAAAAAATTGTGCACACAAGACTACAAGAAAAATTATTTATACTGATAACTAACTAATCAACTTGATCAAATGTAGAAAGATTCATTGTGATTAGTATTCTAAAAATGTAAGCATTCAACAATGATGAATCACATATCAAAATCATCCTGACCTAACCCTCATCCTGATCCTCATCACACCGGGATCCTCATCCTGTGACCTAACCCTCAAGGACTAACTTATTCAACTCTACTACAAGAATCATAACAAACTTGCTTACAATTATCGACTGAACTCTTGAACCTACTGAACCTCTTTCCTAGACCTCATAGGTCCTTATTTATACTACTTTATAGTCTTATAGTTGTTTCAATCTTTGTCAAAACCCTAACCCTATCATGTTTAGCCCTGTCTGCATGCGCGCCACATTTTGTTTCCTCTTGCATGTTGCTTTTCCTTCTTTTAGCACATGCTGCTTTCCTACCACCGATTGTGCGCGTGCTCCAAAATTAGCTCTTTCTCTCCAAAAATAGGTCTTTCCCAAAACAAATCTTTCTCCCAAAAATAGGCCTGCGCCCAAAATAAACTTCCTTCCCAAAACATACATGCACCCAACATTGATATAAATTGCACAATCTTCATCAATTATTTCTTGTCTTTGTTTTGTGCTCTCATCTAAGTACTTCTTTGCTCCATAAATTAAATAATATTAGTACATAATCATTATTTAAATACGAAATGCCCTCTTGCGCCTTCTTCTTGCCACCAAATGCATGGGACTAATTGGCATGATGTTGGTTTTGAACAACATATGTGATGAAAATAAAGAGCACGACCATGACAATGGGTATATTGTTGGGAGTTCCATGCATGACATTAATTTGAGAAAGTTTGAATGGAACGATGCCGAGATCAGATATATAGAGTGGGCTTGTGAGTCATCTTTGAGTTTGAAAATGCACATTCCCGCATATCATAGTACTGCAAGGGCATGTAATAATGTTGATAAATAGGAACTTGATAAATTTCATAATCGCTTGATCATCAGTTATTTGTTGTCTTTTTTTTCTCTCATCGAAGTACTTTTTTGGTACAATATTTTAGTACGTAATCATTATTTAAATACAAAATCTCATCTAAGCACTTCTTCTTGCCAGAAAACTTTGGGCCAAAGTCCCATGTTTTCATACAGTTTCAATGAAGATGCTATAGAAATGACAAACATGTTCATCGAAACTTTGTTGATGCAATACTATGACAACAATGATGACATCTATGATCATGGTAGTATAAAAATGAATGAGATTCTCTTGGTTTCAAGAATAATTTATCCTCTACTAAACCACGTGAAGATGGAAGCTCATATGACCCCTCCCCCCTCACATCACTTTCAATTCCCCAATACCCAATCTATAAAATAGAAAATAACCGAAAGCAACATATTAAGATTCATGCATAGAAACTACCAAAACAAAAATTAATGAAGGTAAATGAAATTATGTGTTTGTAAATTATATTTTTAGTTTACCACATACTCTATTTTGTTGACTATTTTCAGGTTTCACATTGTAATTAAACAACATGTAATAATACAAGATATAAAAAAGTCACATAAAACTTAAAAATATGTAATTAATCGAAGACATAAGTAAATTATTTTAAGAGAACAATTCATACAAATTAAAATATATAGTTACGTACCTGATCCAACTCAACATATTTATCATCCTTCTTCTAAATCTTCTTCTTCATCAAACTCGACATCTATATCATCATCTGGTTCAGAAATGATGTTGAAAGGATTGACGATATCATCATCATCATCATCGTCAATATCATTTTCAAGCATATTTTCATCGACATCATCATCAATAACTGCATTAATGTCTCCTACGCCTGGTTCATATTCTCTGTCTTCTTTGTCTGTCGATCCATGATCTTCCGGCTCTGTCTGATTTGGCACATCATCTTCTTCTTTAATATCATCTTCTTCCTGTACATGAGTATACTTAACTGGCCTTCCTCTTGGATCATATCTAACAACAAATGACCAATCCCTCTCACCTGGAACCTTTGAGTAAAAAACCTGTTCACATTGGCTTGGAAAAACTTAGTGATCATGTCCTATTTCAAACATTGTTGTTTTAATCATCGAAAATCCGTTGGCATGCTGAATAAAAATTCTTTCCTTATCGCGTTCATGCATTTGTAACCTATACCATTTGACATCGAATATAACTAATTTGAAGGAATTAAAGTCACACTCAAGTATATCATTCAAATACCCATAGTATCTATTTTCAGATTCTCAGGGATCTCTATCACTCCCAGAGGAAACATTAGTGACCTGGAATACTACAGTTATCCCAGCATAAGAAGTTTTCCTGGTTTCATCCAACTGTTTGATGCGAAATTTACGACCATTACACCACATAGCCTTGTGGTGTTTCAACTGCAATATGTCAGACATGTAAAAGATGAATTGTTAATTAATAAACATATTTATATAACTTGGAAAGTATATGAAAAATACAAACCTACAGTTACATTAATATAATATAAAATCACTGAATAAAATGGGTGAATTTGCTTGCCTGTCCATCTTTCAAACCATATGCTAAATCGATTTCTCTTTGCATAACATTGGCATGACTGTTACGACGAGCTTCTCTAACTAATCCAGACAATTGTTTCCATGATAGCCAACCACCATGATGTTGTTTACATATTTCAATCCATACATTCATCTAGTCAAGATTGTTTGCAATGTATAAATGTAGTGCATCCCAATCTTGAGCAACTAAATAAAAAAATCATAATTCACCAATATTAAATATTAGTTATATCCATGGTAAATATTAATAATTGATTAAATAATAGATATTAATATATTAATGAGTATGATCATATACACAAAAAACAAAAAGTTACACGTATTAATATAAATCTCCATAATTATGAATATAATACCTCACTTTTTTCATTGTACCTTTCCCCAACATGTGCTCCTGAACTTCAATTTTTTTGATGGAGTTCACATCCCAAATGCAATCCACTATATGCATAACTGACATTGTTAATTTAGGAAGATACTGACTAATATACACCATGTATTGATATACCATATATCCCTCCACCATAGAACCCTCGGGACATGCTCTTTGTCTAACCAAAGCCTTCAATGATTTCAAGTGCCTCTCCACCATCCACATTGACCTTGTGTGTACAGGTCCACACATTTCAATCTCCTCAACTTGGTGTATGAGGTAGTGTTCTTGTGCATTGAAAAATGTTGGAAGTAGATACTTTTTCATTTCACACATTAGCCGAAGAATTTCTCTCTTCCAATACTTTATATCATATTCATGGATTTATTTCAATGATAACCATCTATAGATCATGACACAATAAAATAACATGTTTCAATATTATAACATAATATAATATATTAAATTACAAGTAAAACACATGCCATTAGGTACAACAACAAATTGAAAGAACATTTTGCATATAAATCACAACTACTTACCTCATTTATTTTCCAAGATCATATATAACTTGTTTGACGTTGTTGTCAAATTTGTTTGGGAGAGATAGCGGTAGAACATACTGTATCAAAAAAATGAATCGTTATTTGTTTCGACCAAAGTAGACAAAAATAAAATAAAAATCTTAAAATATGTATATGTCCAATATATAAATATGTATACCAAAATTATTACCTTAATGAAGATATGCCAATCATGTGATTTTACCCCAACAAATTCACCTTTCTTCGTTAAGATATTATTTATGTTTGAAGCAAAACCCGTGCGAAATTTAATTCTTTGAATGACCTCTTTTACATAATTGCTTTGTTTCTCTGTCAATAACCATGGAAGGTAATTATTTTAGTCTACATCACTATTTGATTGGATCACACTTCACATTGCATGATTGGATTCTTGAATGTTAGTACAAATTCTGACAACTTTTTCTTTATCTCTCCTACCATCTATGATTCACCATAACGTTTATGTCACATTCTCCCCGATATGCATTGTATCAAACAAATGAGCTATTTTTAGCTCCTCATAATAGGGAAACATCATGAATTGAGAGGGATACCATTTCATTCCTCGTGGAAGCCCATTATCAACACCTTCATGATGGCGACCTTCACCACGAAGCATAAAAGAAATCACAACAATTCAAATACGCTAAAATAAATTCAATAATTATTAAAACAACAATTCAAAACATTACATGTATGATACATAAATAAATTGTGTACCTTGACTATTCCTATTATATTCCAACCTCCAGAGGTGAGGTGTCATTCTTCGTGGTTTTAATCCAATCTCTTCTTTCCCATTGAAAATATGTTTTTCAGTAGTACGATACCTATGGTTCTTAGAGAGGAGGTTCCTATACTCGTCAAATACCACCTTTCCTAAACTTTTTGAATGACGATACTCCATATTAGGACCACAAATTGGACATGCAAATTTACCCTTTGTTTGAAGACCTGCAACGTCAGATGAATTAACGTCAATTAAACAATGAGATTATTTTAAAAACATGCATGATATCTTTAAAGAATTATATAGTATTAAAGTGCAACAAAATGCTACATACCACAAAAATGTGTTAGTCCCAGGGCATCATGAATTGTCCATACAAGTATTCCATGGAATTGAAATTTCTTCTCCCTGATTGGTTTATAGATGTCATACATAGTGATGTTGACCCATAACTTTAGTAGCTCGTTGATAAGAGGCTCGATATATACATTCATATCTTTAACTTAGTACTTACTAATTGTTTGAAATTACACATAATTACTACCATGATATGTATATATAAGTAAATAAATAAACAAAAGATATTATGCAAAAAATGAAACAAATAAAAATGTTACATTCAAAAAATTAATGTAAACAAAAACCTGGAACAATCATTGTCAACATTATGTGCTTCCTCCTTATTGACATCCAAGGAGGAATGTTATTGTTGATAAAAAAAAATAGGCCACACTGAATAAATAGACCTAAGCTCTCCGAATGGGTTAACACCGTCAATTGTCAATGAAAGCCTAACATTACGAGGTTCATCTTTGAAATCTTCCCATTTTTCCTCAATTTCCCTAAATAAATAACCATCTGCAGGAATTCTAAGAACACCATCTCCACTTCTGTTCCGTGCATGGTAATCCATAAATTGTGTTATGCTTTCACACTTGAACAATCACTGCAAACGTGGAATTATGAGAATATGAAAAAGAACCTTTCAAGGCACCTTTTTTGTTACTTGATCGGTTCAATATCTACTGACAAGACATTGCGGGCATTCTATTTTTGATGCATGTTGTCCATAATATATAATATGATCATTAGGACATGCATCTATAGTTTGATACTCCATTCCAATGTCTTTCATAATGGCATGCAAATCTCGATATGTGCGACGTAAAATATTTGACGATGGTAACAAAAATTCACCTAAAAATCTAAAACATAACAAATAATTACTAGTTAATGTAAATAATATTAATCGTAAATATTGCATTTTTATTTTACACATTAATTAACACTAGAAAAATATATAAAAATCAACATTTATGTATATGAGATGAAACATATTGCATACCTTAGGATCTGTGACATACAAGTGTTTGACAAATGATTCATAACCTTTAAGTTCACCAACAACAATGTAGCAAAGAGAAAATTTGCTCTTGAGCCTTTATAAAGTCATTTATTTGCCTTTTTCTAATAGAAGTCCATCATAAATACCATCACTGTCCCCATCCTCATTCGACTGAGCAAACAAATCTTGGATCATTTGATTTGTCCCATCATCTTCTTCCATGGGATCATTAACTTGATTTGTCCCATCATCTTCTTCCATGAGATCATGCAAAATTAATGTGTATAACAAATATTCAAACAATATATATATATATATATATATATATATATATATATATATAGTTAATTACCACAAGACGATATTCATTCGATCCCCCATCAATGTGCCCATATTTCCTACAATGTTTTTTAGCCGTTGCTATTAAAATTCTTTTTTTGTTTGTTTGTTAATTGGTCTGGACCTTCTTGGCATCGGGATTAACCTTTGACTTGAGAAACCGCGACTCAGGGGCATCTAAGCCATCAAAATTACCCGGGGATCGCACCCGGCCTGAGCCACACCAACCCTTAACATGGTTGGATTTTTTGTCCCCGCAGGTTTCGAACCGGTGACTTTTCAACACGGAGTGGCTTAACAACACACTCCATCACCGACTGTCCTACACCTCGGGGACTAAAATGTTTGAAGGACATGGGGGTGGGCTTTGATCCACTTATGTGTGCATGGGTCACGATACCATTTAATATAGTATCTTTGGGTGCAACCAAATGTTCAACCACTACCTCAAGGTGTCCCCATGGCTCCAGGTAAAGCCCTTATGAGAATTGAACCTTGCCCAACAGTGAAAAACTCCTTGCTTTCCACCATTGGATCCAACCCCTTTGGGAATTGCTATTAAAATTCTTATGGGACATGTAAAAATACATTTTTTGAAAGGGAAATAAGATCTACCGTCACCCTCTTCACCCTCTTTACTTTTTTTCCCACCGCTAATATTTTCCGCCATTATTCTTATGCCTTTTATTATAGCAAGATTGTCACAACATCACTAATTTGCTAAATATTTGTATATTTTATTTCATCGCCATTTTGACAAACGTTGACCAAGTCAACATTGACTTTGTCAAATAGTTGGGTGACTATTTTAGTTATAAGTTTTTGAAAAATACAAAAATTCTTTTTAAAGAATATTTGTCAATTTTGAAATTTTGAAGTTTTGCTTATATGAATAAAGGATTAAGAAGCCTCCCATCAATGCTCTAATATCTTGCTTGAGTATCTACAGGGACAAGTATTACCAGGAGACATTGAGGTTCTCATGCACTCTATGATGAGCACATATCCCCATGTAGGAGATAGATGTTATTCCCCCAACCTAGGGGTAACTAAGGAGATGATGTCTCGAGGCCCATGGGTAGAAGACATGGAGTGTCGAGAGCCATATGATCGATTGAGTCCATATTGAGAAGAGAGAGCCCCTCCTCTCCACCACACATCACCATTCATCGTCAACAACATAGAAACATCGGCCACACCGACCAGGCCCAGAAAAGACAACAGATCTTGCTTCATGATGTAACATGTACGGTCTCATGGTAAGTATCATTTTAATAATTGAAGCATTTGAGCATGTTGCAAAGAGTCATTTCTTGATCATGGATTGTTTTCTTGGAAGCTATACCTTTTGCCTTATTTCACCATGGTGGTTGACATGGTTTCCTAGTAAGTGGGCCATCGTTGGAAAAAGGGTTGCTAATGGGAAGACTCCTTGAAGGGTCATCATACCATCCCTGCTCATTTTTTCCACTTTCCACACCTCTTCTGTTTCGTTTCCTCATATTTTGGGTTTTTGGGCTCATTGACCCTAAGAAGGGCTTGTACCTCATTTCATGAGAAGAAGGGGCTGAAGGCCCATAGGTGTTATAGCTGGAAAAATTTAAAAACCATAAATTATCCTTCTAGATGCTCACCTTAAGGTCCTGAGAGAAATGAAACACTTCTCCATAAAAAATGAAGGACCTTTCAAAAATAAAATGATTAATAAATGTCTTTCTTGATGGGGGAATGCATTGCGGGCTATTTTAATTTCTAGTGCATATGGCCGCCAATGTGTCCTAACTTCAAGTGGCATTGTGGTGCTCTTTTACTGTCCATTGCACATAACACTCAATGTCCAGACCACAAAAAATGAAAGGCAAATAAAGGGCTTGGAAAAATGTTGCATTGAAAATGAATGGATGCAACACACCCTCCACAAAGCCACCCATAGATGATACAGTAAGAGCCCTTGATATGTCAGGAACCCCATGCCCAAAAGTCATACCCCCATACACCTCATATTCACATGGCCTAGAGGGGGTCTTTTTGGGAAACATTCCTTGAATTAGGGATTGACCTACCCAATAGGGCACCATGACAACCCTACAATACCTAAATTTGGCAAAGTTTGTAAGGTCTTTGAGCATTTGTTTAGTTTGAAAAGGGGGGATTTAATGCACATGTTTGGGTGGTTCTTTTATTAAATGTGGCTTACTTGAAATGATACATGTGACTTGTGGACCCTTGGAGGGTGTATTTTCTTTTCTTTGCAGGAACTTTCCCAGTGGAAGACACTCATGAAGGAACTAGGTCACTTGGACCTTCATAGGGGCTTGAAAACCCATTGGATGGATGTAGCGCCCCACTCATTGGAGGCCTTGAATGATGAAAATTGTACTTTGAAAGACATACTTAGCACATGAACTAGGCTTGGAACCATGAAGGAAGGATGACATCACCCTCCTATGTCCAAATGTCTCTCTTGGAGGCCTGACGTGACATTTTGATGGAATGTTTGTTATGATTGGCACATTTGATGATGTTATGGGGTTGAAGCCCCACTCTATTGCTTGATTTGGGGATGATGTGGCACCCTTCTAGCTTGACCTCCTAGCCTTTGGAGGATTTTCCATCACATGTGCCACCTTGGAAATAAATTTTATGGGCTTATGTCCCATCATTTTGTTATTTTTGGTCATTTTGTAGCCTATGTGGGAAAAAAGACAAATCAATTTGCTAATTAAGCATTGTAACTTAGGTTTAGGCCTAAAATTATGGATTTATTTATGAAGTGGACAAACTAGGGCTTGGGTTTTCTCATATAATTATGAGGCAAGTCATTTGTCACAAAATCATAACTCATCACTTGGAAAATTGCTCTTGGACTAAAATTTCGGCCTCTTTGAACAATTCACTCTCTTTTCTTTCTTGTCATAATGGTTGCAACACTTGTTTATAAATGGAATTAAGGCTAGCGACTTCTCTTGGATGCTTCTTATTGGACAATCGTTGAAATTTATTTGATAAGTAAGGGTTTTGCATGCTATCTCTTGGATTAGGTAAGGAATTTCTACAATCTTCTGTTTTTCTTATTAAATTCAAGGTTATACTATCAAACCCTAGGAGGAGTATAAGGGGATACACCCTCCATCAATGGATTTTCTTATATTTTCATTGTAAGGACTCAAATATTGCTACAAGGAGTAAAAGGATTTACACCCATTGTAGAAAGACCTTCCTAGGGTTTATCTTCTCTATGGAGTAAGAGGGTTTACTCCCCTAGAAGATTATCAAACCCTAGTTAAACTTGGATTTATAAGCTAGAAGATTTGGAGGTTTTTTGACTTCTTTGGATTTATAAGGGTTTAATTATCAAAGAAATTTTGTTGCCTAGGTTGTTGTATAAGAAAGAGACTTGATTAATCCAATAGATAAGGTATTAATTGCATTAGAGATTGTATAACGTTGCATTGGTAAATGTGAAATTTAAGAGATTGTTTTTTTCAAGTTTGGATTTGAATCTTACATGCTTTAGGATCCCTTGTGATCCAAAGGCGTCTTAATTGGATATATGATTTTGTTACTATAACAAACATTAATCTACAACCATTAGGGCTACAACAAACTTACTCTCTCTTACTCTTTTCCATTTTTCTACCTCTGAAAATTACTTGTAAGTTGTGATAATTGTTCTGTCGATAATATGCTATTGATTGGGTGGTTTACTTGCTAATTTCAATGGTTAGAACTTCTTGTAGTAGAAAAATTATGCTACATCCATTGGGCTTTCATAAATACTTGCTTTTAACACTCTTTAACAACCCTCCTTTGCTATCAAAATCTTGGTTTAAACATTGGAAGATTGTCTACTAATTGCAAACATTGTTATCCAATATCATATACTTGATTTTGATGGTTTAATTTGTTGTTGTTATAAATTTTTCATTGCTGATATATAATTGTTTATTGCTACAATTTTGGGACAACAAGCATAACTTGTTATTTCCCTCTTGTTCTAGGGCCCATTTCATCATATATTGTCTTGATATTGGTTGTCTAACATTTGTTTTGTAGGTATTATTCATTGACAAATTCTCCTTGACTGATACTCATCCTCCATCAAGCCCTTAGAACCTTTCATTGTGACTTATAGGGGTGTTCCATTCTTCTCCTTGGCTTATCCCTTGCAATCCCCTAGGGTCACCTAGGAAGCCTCCCTTGTGTTGGATTTTTCTATCACTAAAATGAGGGGGATATCTATTGAGGTGACAGTGATAGGTGTCCTTGGTTGTATCACACACTTGTGGTTTGGTTTGGGATTTTCCCTAGCTACAAATCATGCAATTAACAACATGCAAGGAAGGGCTCGATGGAGTTCTCGGTTAAAAGGATCATGTGGTATGCTACAAGTCCCGAGAATTCAAAGAACATGAGAGAAATTATGCTACTCATGTTCTAGAGTTAGCAACCATTGTACATGCATTAAAAATGTGGAGACATTGCCTCATGGAGAGAATATTTGAGCTAAGAAAAAACCATTATGGTCTGAAACATTTATTTGGACAATGAACATTAAATGTCAGGACATTGAACATTAAATGTTGGGAAAACTAGATGGTTGAAATTTCTTAGTGAGTACGACTTAGAAATTAATCATATCAAAGGAAAATAAAATCAAGTGGTTGATTCACTTAGCACAAGAGCTCATGAAGTGCATGTTTAACCCATCAACATGTACACGACAGATTTAAAAAATAAAATTCTTGAAGCAACAATTTCAGATCAACATTATTTACAAGTAAAGGAAAACTTACAACAAGGAAATTTACAACATTAATTTAAAAATTATTAATTGAAAGAGGATGTAATCCTCTTATACAAATACAAGGTGTATGTGATGAATTCCATGGAACTAAAAAATATAGTGTTGAGAGAAATGCAAAACATGTCATACGTTGGGCACCTAGGATATCAGAAATCCATTAAAGTTGTAAGGAGCCAACAATTTTGGTCGGGAATGAAGAAAGAAGTAGCCAACCACATAGCCCGATGTCTAGAGTTCCAAAAGGTAAAGAAAGAGCACAGACATCCAATGAGGCTACTATATCCATTTCCCATTCCAGAATGGAAGTGAGAAGTGGTCACAATAGATTTTATTACAAAACTACCCAGAACAGTTAAGCAACATGATTCCATCATGGGAGTGGTGGAAAAATTGACTAAAGTGACACATTTTATCCTTGTGAAGACAACATGCTAGGCAAAAAAACATTGAAAATATTTACATGAAGGAGTTGTTAGGCTACGTGGAGTGCCTAAGGCAATAGTTTTAGACATAGATTCCAAATTTACATCAAAATTATGACAAGTTTTTTTCAAAGGGTTTGGAACAAATATGAATCTTAGTACAACATATCACCTAGAGTCAGATGGGAAAATAGAGAGGACCAATAGGATAATTGAATACATACTCAAGATGTATGTGATGAACCAACCATCAAAATGGGAAGATTATATTCACTTGGTGTAGTTTTCTTACAATAATGGGTATAAAGCCTCATTAAAAATGACTCCATTTGAAGTGTTGTTTAGAAGGAAATGTAACACACCGGTGAGTTGGTATAACCCAATAGGCAAATCCATCATTGGGCCATATTTGTTAAAGGAGATGGAAGAGAAGATGGAAAAAATCAGGCAGAATTTAAAGGCTTCCTAGGACAAATACAAAATTTATGCAGACAAGAACAAAGTTTTTAGCGATTTCAAAGTGGAAGAACATGTTTTCCTAAAAGAAAAAGAAAAAAGAAGTTCGATAAAATTGGGTTGCTGCCCAAAATTGGCAGCAAGATATTGTGGGCCTTTTGAAATATTAAAGAATATAGGGCCAATTGCATACATGCTATCATTGTCTATATCCATGAGAGTGCATAATGTATTTCATGTATCTTTATTAAAGAAATATGTTCCTAACCTTAACCACATAATTTATTGGACTATGATCCAAGTGGAAAACGAAGGGGATTTCTGGGTGGAACCAGTATGCATCCTGGACCAGAAAGTTAAAATGCTTCAGAACAAAGCCATAGTGCTGGTAAATGTTCAATGGACCTGCTACGCTCTTGAAGATGCAACGCGGGAGTGTGAAGAAACTATGAGGGAGGAATACCTGCAGATTTTTGTCAATTTTGAAGAAAATATAAATTGAAAATGCAAGACTCCATTTTTGGGCAATTAGTTTATGGAACCACATATTAGAAATTCCTGGTCACCTGCATTGACAACACTGCTAAAAGAATGGTGCAACCCGATGGACTGAAGGCAGTGAAGGGGGCACATTCCTTGGATCAACAGGATGAGAAGAATGGGATATTATGGTTGGCACTGTTATTAGAGGATAAAAATTGCAAAATTTTGTTTTATTTTCTTAATATTGTGATGTAAATTTGCATGTGTTTCAACATGGTGCGATGCATCGAAGACAATGAAATTTTTTAGGGGAGGGGGAATGTAACATCCCCACTATAATTCCCATTTTAATTAATGCATAATGTAGACATGATTGTGGCTATGGCCAAGCGATGTAATATGCGAAATGTATTTTCTAAATTTTAATAAATATAATGTAATATCCATTGTTGGGGATATGGATAGAGATGGTGGCTGATTAATCCACAAGAAAAGGGGAAATTCCTAGGAAGTGTCTAAGAGGGGTCCAAGGAGAAAATTATTTATGGGTATTAATTCAAACCCATATTTCTGAATTTTATTATCATTTGGGGAAACATTATATTTTCTCTTTGAGTGTATTAGAGCCCAATACTTAAATTTATGTAAGAGGGTGGGTATGATAGTCACATCCCATAGTTATTGGAAGCACGGAGCTGAAGTAAATCAACATTAAGAAGAGTGAGTAGTCAATTGTCTTGGGAAAAGAGAGGAAATTTGTATGGGTAGTAAAATGCAGTTTTACACATTCTTTTTTACATGAACAATAAGCATAGAAAAATAGAGAAGAGTTTGGGAGCTCAAGCAACAAGGATGGACAAATTATGGAGCATGTTGGAGTGTTGTTGAATACTAAAGAGTCAGGTTGTTAAGCCTGAAGAGTGAGATCCTGAGATACTTGCACTGTAACAACAAGTGATTGTTGTTGTTTTTGTTGGTGTTTTTCTTGGCAGTGAGTTCCCTTGAGTTCCCAACAAAGAGATTCACGGTTACATGTGCCAGAAAGACCCTGATAAACAAATGGGACGCTCCATGGACTGAGAGCAGTGAAGGGGTACATTCCTTGGGTTGGTCAGGTCAAGAGGAAGATAGTTGGAGGAAATTCAGGATATGTGTAGGAGAATACCAATGGGTTGTGTGATAGTGAGTTGTGAGTAGACTGTGAGAGACACCCTTCTCTTGTGGATTCCTAGCCCCATCTTGGGGGTGACTTGTTGTTGAGATTTGAAACAACATGTCTATGGTTGGGTGGAACATCCTTCCCAAGAAACTTGTTGCACAAACATTTCAAAAAGATAAATGTTTATCTATTTTATGAGTTATTTCATGAGTTTAATTGTTGTGCTTAATTGTACATGTGAATGGTTTATTTGTTGTTGTGAACGAGTTTAATAGCTGCATTCATGTTCATTTAGAATGTTGTAGAGGTATTTCATTATGAGTATCAAAATCTAGTTAAATATGTGTATAAATTGTAGTTGGTAAGCTACAATAATTAATTAGTAAAGGAAAATTTCGATTTTATTTGTATTTCCACATAGTAATGTTCCTTGCTTAAACTAGAGAGTGTTACAAGATGCCCATATAACAAGTTCAAGTGGAAATTAAAGAAATGTTAAGAAAGTATAGTCATAATTTAACCAATTAATCATTATATTAGTATGAGATACTATTTCCTTGTGATTGCAAACCTTAACTTTAAATAAATAATAAAATAATTTTATTTATATCCTAAGTAAACTATATAAAATCTATGACGATAAAAAATATAATAGAAAAATGATTAAAAAAAGCTTGAAGGAATTTTTTACATCACAACTATGTCTCCCTACTCTATATACACTATTAATAAATTTCAAAACATCAAAATTTAACAAACTACCAAATTGTTTTAATTTGTCTAAAAACAAAATTCATTCTTTTAACATAATAGTCTCAAACATCTCTGGAAGGCCTATGCAAAATGGTCATTATTAGTCCTTACGGAGGGAAGTGCAAGGACTATAGCAATGAGTTTCTACGTTGACTTATATTAATTGGTAGTTGACTCTAAGATAATTTTATTTTATTTAAAGTTATTTTTTATAATTTAAATTTTTTTAATTAATTGAAAAATATCATTTTCGTTTTCTTTGTTTTTATTGGATATAAAGTTTAGGGTGTTATTACTAGATTGACGATGTAGTTCTTGGGATTGGAAATGAATATGTACTAGCACAACTTCTAACTTGTGGTGGTGAACGTAAGCTTACGGCGGTTAAACTTCTCGTGTAGTTAAAAAAATCCTAATTAACACAGTAAAAATGTATTAAATGATGTACTAAATGATATGCAACCACCCTCTAGTTGATCAACGTCGATAGGTGATTACCAACGAGTGAGTGGAGGGACGCTTGGTCTTGGCCGAGAAGGTGGAGCGCCATGTACAAGTGGAAGGAACCATAGTAAATTTTAAATATGATTAAGTAAAAGTAAAAAAATAAACATGTAAAGTGATGTCTTTATAATAGTGAGGAAGTTAGTGGTTGAAATCACAACCATTGATTTATTGAGACTACTAAGAATATTCCATTAATATTTAATCTTGTCCATACAAAACTGATTAAACACTAAAAACCTCTTAAATATACACCTTTATTTTATTATATTTTTTTCCAAATCTGAAAATCAATAAATGTCCGTAGTTGTTTTACACTCACTTCATACTGTGACTGCACCGTCACTGCAGTCGATGGCTCTCTCTTCGCAGTCGATTTCTCATCGTGTCTTGCAACTTCTCATCGTGTCCTCAACATTCCCAGACAGATGGCCTTCTAAGTTACAATGGCATCTGTATCAGATCTGCATATCCATAGATGCGTCCGCTTAGATTTAAGCTCAATCCCATGTTTTCTATCCTTTCCAAACTTCGAAATATAGCGCAGTCTCACTCCAAGGCAAAATGAGATAAGATTTGGAATTAGAATTAGGTTTTAACAATTGGCTTTGATCGCCAAAGTGACTGAGGGGTTCTGAAGATTTGTTTCATCATGTATTAATGCTTTGATATAATTTAAACTTTATTAATTTGCATTGGTGCACTATTTTCGGCTTTGCATTGCCATTGAGTGCGAATAATTATTATGATCATCCATATCTGTATAGGTTGATTAATGACAATAATTATTATTATCATCTATATCTGTATAGTTTGATTCAGTCACATACGTAGCAACTGAATCATAATATGATTTAAACTCCATTAATTTGTAGAAGAATCAATCAAAACCCTACTAAATGATCATAAGCATTAATCAAAACCCCACTAAATGATCATTAACATTCTGTTTATCATTCCCTTAGCCAAAAAAAAAAACACGCAAACAACTAGTAGCTTTTATTGAGTTTATTAATTTTACAATTAAAAAAATAACCCTAATAACCGTCATGGTACTTTTAAGGATAAATAAATTGTGCCTTGTACAAGACATTACATTCCATTAGTAACTAGAACGTTGTAAAGTTGTTGTGAACATTCCAAATAAAGAGATATGTACGATTGAATATAATCATTTATCGTTTTAATGTTAAAATAAAATTATTTTTAAAACTAAATATTATTGATTTAATTTTTATAAATTATTATCTAAAATTTATTTTTATTTTTATTATTACTTATTAATTAAATATATTATTCTACATCATATTTATTTTTATAAATTAAATATATTATTCTACATCATATTTATTTTTATAAATTAAATATATTATTCTACATTATAAAGTAATTAAATATATTATTTTGCATCATATTTATTTTTATTAATTAAATATATTATCCTACATTATTTTTATTTTTATTATATTATAAAAATTTAGATCAATATTTTTAATGTTTCTATCTATTTTATTATACATAATTAAATTTATTTATTTTTATAAAAAAATTCATTAATTAAAATAAATTATTAGGGATAATTATCATTTGTTTTTTTTTAATATTTAAAAAAAGTTCAAAATTTAATTCACATAAAAAAAATTCATTAATTAAAATAAATTATTAGGGATAACTATCATTTGTTTTTTTTTTAATATTTTAAAGGAGTTCAAAATTTAATTTATATTATATGAATTTTAGAAATTATTTTTTTAAATTATTTTTTTTAACGAAAACGGTTATGTTGCATTAATAGGCATTCTGGCCAGCCAGAATCTGAAATTTACAAATCCGAAAAAGGTTGGTGACCTCTAACAGTGCTGCCAACCTTCTGGTGAATGTCTTGGGAGACCAGTTCCCC
>ML798739.1:30545-106775 GCA_009831015.1 Picea engelmannii | reverse complement strand
TGAATCCCTGAGCACGCGTCCCTGCAAACGATCAGAGCGATGGCGGCTAGGGTTTGGGCCCTAGCCGCTTGGGCAGTTCGACTCGTTCCATCTCTCACGTATTCCGGCAACTAGTGTTAATAGAAACAATAACCTTCTTAAAAGTTGAAGGACATGGGGGTGGGCTTTGATCCACTTATGTGTGCACAGGTCACGATACCATTTATTATAGTATCTCTGGGTGCAACCACACGTTCGACCACTACCTCAAGGTGTCCCCATGGCTCCAGGTAAAGCCCTCACGAGAATTGAACCTTGCCCAACGGTGAAAAACTCCTCGCTTTCCACCATTGGATCCAACCCCTTTGGGCAATTATTTTTTTAAATTATTACAAATTGTAATTTTTTAAATTTAGAACTAGGTAATGATTTAGTTTAGAAAGTCATCCAATTATTCACCAATGCTTTTGTTTATTATTGCAACTTAATTTATTGTTAATTTGAACAAATGGAAAATTATTCACAAATGCTTTTGTTTATTATTGCAACTTAATTTATTGTTAATTTGAACAAATGAATTTCTTTATCATTGCAACTTAATTTATTTCTTTATCATTGCAACTTAATTTCTTGTTAATTTGAACAATCTTTTCATTGCATATTCTTTTTAAATCACTTAAATATTATGCTTTTAAATTTTCTCCACAAGTTTTAATTGGTACAAATTTAGTTTATTCATATAGAGTAACTTTTCTAAAAGATATATTGCATTTTCTCTATATTTTTTAAAGTTTTATAGAATTTTTAGAAGATAACTTCTATTTTTTGAAACTCTAGAATCTAGATCAACATATTCATTAACATTCAAAACTATGCCATGAACTATGAACTAGACATGAATATCCTCCCTCATAATACCATGTTCTTCATAATACAATGTTCTTTATTGTAATTTAAAAACTAATAAATAAAATTACACTTTCTTATATTTTAACATATTCATTAACATTTAAAACTATGCCATGAACTATGAACTAGACATTAATATCCTCCCTCATAATACAATGTTCTTTATTGTAATTTAAAAACTAATAAATAAAATTACACTTTTTATATTTTAACATATTCATTAACATTCAAAACTATACAATGAACTATGAACTAGACATGCATTTCCTCCCTCATAATACAATGTTCTTTATTGTTATTTAAAAACTAATAAATAAAATTACACTTTCTTATATTTAATTGTTCTATTTACTCTTCCTCAAATTTAAAAATCAAAATGAAATTAAATTGTCTTTCTTTTTTTCTTATATCAAATTTCAACTTTAATAATATAGTTATAATTTAAATCTTCCAACAAACAATACTTTTACTACTTAAAACTACTTTTATACAAAACTTATTATAATTTGAATTTTCCAACAAACAATACTTTCACTACTCTTATATGGAGCTTACTCTTAATTTGAAGGGGACAAGTTTGAGACATTTTAAATAAAGAGTACTGTGTTTCATATTTCTAAAAAATATCCTGATATTAAAATAGTAATGCCCTTTTGATATAAAATTTTTAGGTCTTTATATGTAAATTTTAGATTAATAAGAGCAATTTGTTTCTTAGTGTTTATGTATAACCTTTCTGCTCCTGATGGTCACACCAGACATGTGGATCAAATTGGCTCAAACACCAGACACGTGGATTGGATTGGCTCAAACTTGTGCATGGTATATTAAAAATGAAAACCCATATAATATAACATAACTAGAGGACATTGTCTTCATAGAGTTTTATTCATACATACTTGCTGAACTCTCTCTCTCTAGCAACAATTGAGCTAGGGTTTGAAGAATTCCCTTGTAGTGATGTTGGTCTGTGAAACAAGCTTCGAAGATAGTAACGTATTGGAATGGCCTACCAACTAAGTACAACAGGAATTCATAAATTTCTTTGAGTCAAAGGATCACACAGACTAGAAATCCAATCTAGTGGTTCCCTTGGACGACCTAACTCTCCTATCTATATCCAATCTAGTGGTTCCCCTGGACGACCCAACTCTCCTATCTATTTGCCAACACATGTATGCTATTTTCCGTATAATCCTCTCATAAATCTATGAAATCAAAATTATTCATTGATTTTAGCTTTTACAGTTGAAACTCTAAAATTTGCAGTTATTTTTGTTGTTGCAGAGATACACATTTATTCACATGATTGGTTGCAAGGATGATATTTGTTACAAACCAAAACCATGGTTTTTTTCTCCACCCCCTCTTCCATTATCGGCCTCCAAACCAAAAAAACAGAGGATAATATCCCTCTGATGGCTTCTCTACTTATCATATTGTCCCGAGGGTGACCATGAGGTCATAGCCTTCATTCATACAAAAATTATGGAGTTACGACTATCAACTACATAAACATAACAATAAACAAAAAATACCTAAGATATTCTGACACTCATGCTTATCTCACAACGATTGGTCCAGTTGGCTGAAGAAGCGAATCTAGATTTTTTGTGCACTTTTCTCAGGGAAAAGGGAAGTGAAGCGGTGTCGAGATGTATCTCCAGGATTTGATTGCACATAACTGGAAATTAAGGACTTTAGATTTGTACAGTCTCTCTGGAAATTGTCAGACGTTGGATCCATCGATACCCTGGTAGGTTGATATCCTTAGCGGTTAGTTGGTGATGTGCATAGTTTTCTTCCAACAAGGTCTAGCAATTTCCTTCCGAATGCCCCTCTCCGGCAAGTCACATACATTGACATTAATTCAAAACTGTCAAGGTTTTTAACCCTGGACTTTATAGAGTGGCCTCATCTCTAACCTGGAATTTATAGAGTTGCCTCATATTTAAATGGAATTTCATCTCCCAATGCTCTACAAAATAAGAACTTAGACTACATTTTTTTAATCCTGGACTTTATAGAGTTGACTCATCTATAAATAACATTTCATCTCCCCAGGATTTTAACCTTGGAATTTTTGAGAAATATATCGTGACAACCCTAATCATCTTTAGTCTAGGATCAACATCTTCCCACATCACTTTGTTCTCCTCATTCAATTGTTGAACTGTTAATGTTGGCGGGTTTTGTCTACTTTCTTTTCCACAACTCTGGGTACCGATCTCCACTGTTGGTCTTCTCATGCTTAGGCTTGTGCGGGGTGGATTGAGACTGTTATGAAGCTGCCTTGGTGCATTATGATTTCCACAGGAATCGACCATGGACATGATCTATTCTTGAAATGGGTAGTTGCAAAGTTTGGCATGACGAGAGGTTAACGCATGGCAATGCAGTAAATGCATAACTTATCGATTATTAACCATTGAATTGTTAAAGTTGGCACATTGGTTTAATTTAATTTTAAAGTATAATATATATCGTTAGTTTAATTTTAAAGTATAAGATATATTTGTTAATATTAAAAAACTTGTCAGTCAAGATTTAGAAACCTTACCTTGAGACAAGACATTGTCAAAGTGTCCTCTCTCCTTGGTCCCCATTTTGAAATTTTAATTGTATCTTGTTGAGGTGGTATGCTTGAATTTAATAATATAAAAAACAAGACATTGTCAAAGTGTCCTCTCTCCTTGGTCCCCATTTTGAAATTTTAGTTGTAGCTTGTTGAGGTGGTATGCTTGAATTTAATAATATAAAAAACAAATAGTTTCATGTTTAAAAATAGTTTATAATTTTCATTTCATTGTAATTGGTTCGGAGTCTGTCACTCTACCATCCATGACTTGTTCCTTGGGCATCTATGAGATTGTTTCCTCCTCCATGTTCTCCATTACATCTAAACCAAAACCAATGAAAATTCTGCATAATGGAAATTGTGCATATAGAGTTAGTCATGTAAACGAAAAATGATCCTTACCATAATAATGATTTCAAGATGGACCAATACATAAATATTTGGGGTAAATTGTGACATATCTTAATAAAAAACATATAAATCTACATAAAGTTTCTATATTTTTAATTTAGAATTTTTTTTTTTTTTTATATTTATAACTTTTCTAGCAAGGACTAAGATGTAATGCAACCCTTGTTTTTATAGAAATTACTATTATGTTAATTGTTTGCTTTCAATAGAAAAGTTAAATTCAATTGTTCTGTAGTTAGTATAATAAATATTTATTATTTATTATTATTTGTTAATTTTGAGAAAAACCTTTTGTAACTTCAATTTCCTTACTTACATGTAGTTAGTATAATAAATATTTATTATTTATTATTATTTGTTATTTTTGAGAAAAACCTTTTGTAACTTCAATTTCCTTACTTACATTATTTTATGGTTGTATGTTTTTGTTAAAAATTATTAATAATTATAACAATTTGTCAAATAATAAATTTAACATAAAATTTTAACATAAAATAACTATTATTTATTTATAATTTCCAAACAATCACTATTAAATAGTTAAATAACTAAATTAACACTTAAATAACTAAATAAAGTCATCTAGATATATGTATTTTTAATAATAAGTGTATTCTTAATATTTTGATTCAGATAAACTTTAAAATATATATATACATTTCAATGTTCACAAAATTATTATTTTTATTTTCATAGATGTATTTTTAATAATAAGTGTATTCTTAATATTTTGATTCAGATAAACTTTAAAATATATATATACATTTCAATGTTCACAAAATTATTATTTTTATTTTCATAGAAATAGTTATAAATTTATTGTAATCAGAAATAAAAAATATTATATCATTCTAATTAAAGATAAAAAAGATATTATATCATTATAATTAGAAATAAAAGATAGCATATAATGAATGCTGGTTGGTATTATTAGTAAATATAATTATTTGTGTTTTTATTTTCAGATAGAGATGGTCATCAATTTATTGTGATTAAAAATAAATATATCATATCATGCTTTTTGATATGATTAGTCGATATAAAAATCAATTTTGTATGACACTGCAACCTCCCAATTATGCTGTCAAGTTGTTCTCTGTCTTAATTTAATTGAATATGATGCAACGCTTTTAATTTAATTTAATAGGAATTTTTGGTTTCAGTTGTTCTCTGTCTTAATTTAATTGAATATGATGAAACGCTTTTAATTTAATTTAATAGGAAATATCGGTTTCTGTGAAATGTGTGTTCTTTTTTTATTTGTTGTTGCATTGAGTAATCTGCAAGAGACTAAAGAATATAGTTTTAGTCAATAAATTCAACTAAACCTTTTCATGTGCAAACCAAAAATTCAACTAACGCTTTTACATGATATGACTCTTTCGACTTCATTTTTTCGTGGCCCAAGAGGAAATATGAGCAAAATGCCATTATAATTATTATGCACATATAATTATTAAAAAGAGAACCAGTGATTAAAGCAAACACAAAAGTTTGAGCTTTTCACGTTATGGAATTTTGTGTCAGAGCATTCTCATCTGTATGGATATTCTTTATGAATAATGTTTTGTGAACTATACAGAGTTGCATAGAATCCAAATCTGGTTTTCTGGTTACCGCTTACCTAAAGCTTCAAAATTGACAAGTGTAACGTTGACCTCGAAGGTGGAAAACATTTAAACTCAATCAAAATCACATCATTTATACCTAAAATTAACAAGTGTAACGTTGAGCTCGAAGGTCGAAAACAATCTGGATTGCTTTTGATTTTGCTGTGACGAGATTCAAGTTTTTCTTTTTTTAGCCATACACGTGCTAACTCTTAGCTAATGTGCACCATTGACAAGTTTGTAAAAAGGTTAAGTGGAAAAAGATAAATTGAATAACCTGGTAGGCTAAGGTCTTAGAAATTAAGAAAAGGTTGGGTATTTATTACATTCACCATTAGTGTCTCTTGTGTTTCACATGTTTTATGTGTCTAATATAATAAAACAAAGTAGAGTATTAGGCATTGCTATTCCTTGTACTATATCTGTGTCTTTTGTGTTTTACATGTTTTTTGTTGTATGTCAGAATGACTAAGTGTTAAATAATGTTAAGAATCGTCTAAGTATACAATTGAGTTGAACATAGTAAGAGTGTGACTCGTCTGTACCCTAGAATGAAATATGAGTATTCTCTAGGTGAAGAGGTGTAGTCCGAGTGAAGTATCCTTGGTTGAGCTATGCTACCAGGTAAGAACCGTCGTGGTGTTGCACATCCACGAGATGCCAAGGTTCGAATTGGGCATGACTATTGGGGGCGTGATAGATGGTATTAGAGCAATTTCACAAGTCTTGCGACAAAGAGCATTGCGAGGACACAACATACAATATGACAGGCTTTGAACAATCTGGGAGTGGGGCGACCTAGGGTGGTGCAACTCCTTGGATAGAGGCGGATGAAGTCGTACGACAGAAGTAGGCCGCGAATGACTTAAGGTAGGTCGAGTCAAGTGTCTCGCCACGACCTGAGGCAAAAGAGACTTGGTTTGTGCAACGAACCAGGATCTGCAAGGACTTGCAACGAAGCACCTTGGAACCAAGAGGTGGACCAAGGGGTGCTCCAAATGAGTCTGCAAAAAACAAGCATAACGTAGGTATGTTGTATTGTGATTCTAATTGTCTTTTTCATTTAACACATAAAGAGTGGCAAGACTCAGTTTGCAACAAGCTACGAAGGACTGGTGCGTTGGGTGTCTTGGGTGGAAAGTGAAGAAAACTGAGGTCCTATGAGGCTGCTCAAACATGTCTGTCCTTGGCATGTTATGATCTCTAAGTTTCAATCTCCAAAACTGGCCTTTGTTGCATTTTAGGACAACAAACAATCAAGATACTTTTGTGCTCATAAGTTTTATGGTTAAGTGTTCTTTGAGGTGCCTTTGTAAATGTTTTCATAACCCAATGTTAGCACATGCAATATAACCCAAAACATGTAACACTCCTCTACTCTTTACAACTATGAAATGATGATCTAAACTCTAAGCATGCATAAAAATAGGACACAGGTATTTTTGGTCAACGTGACCCTAGATAAAACCCCCCTGAGGAAAACCAGTTTGGAATGGAAGAATATATAAGTGATGTATAAAGCATAGGATACAACAAGTAAACAAATATAATGGAACCTGTATACATAGCAAGCTCCTCTCAAGCCTTTCCAAAGGATCCAAGGAGATATGCACCCAAGCTTAGTGCGCCCTCTCCCTTTGTTGCTCTATCCAATGAAACAATGCACCCTTGATCCCTGTAGCTCTGAAGAAGAATCCCCTGCACACAAAGATTCTCTTGTTTGCTACCTCTCCACTAAAACTGATGGATCTGCGATCGTCCAACCGTAGCTTGTGCCTGCTATGAGTGTGCCCTCCTCTTATAGTGCGCCCTCCTCCAAGCAATAATCTCCACCACAAATAAATGAGGGTCTAATCCTCCATGATCCCTACATGGAAGGAGGCGCCCAAGCTTCCCTCAACTAATGCTTCCAACCTCATCCTCATGCTCCCTCTCAAACTCTCCAAGTGAACATAAGAGTGAATGAGCCTCCAAGGCACCTATGCACCCCTCTTAAACCTCCTTAAGGATACCTAAGATTTGGATGGATAGGATCTCCCCATTCCATCTCTAGTCAAAGGTTGAGATCATCCCACAACAATCTCACTCTCAATCCCACTTTGGGTTAAGTTCCCTAAGTTTACTTTATGTCTACTAATTCACCCACTTTGTTAATTAATTGTCACTTTTGGCTAAAAGTGACTAATTTCAATTTTGACTTAGAACTCCTAAGTCAAAGTGAAATTATACATAAATTACAAGGTACAAAGGTACCAACATCTCCCTCTTTTGGTTAGAGGCTCAAAACCACAAGGGAAACACTTCTCGAGGTACACCAAAACTCAACAGAAAGCTTGGCATCCAAGACCATCAGTTGTGTTTTGTGGATCTGATTATTAATAGAAGAACAATGGAAGTTTTGGTTGACTGAGGAGCCTTACATAACTTTCTGAAGATTGAGTTTGTGAAGGAGATAAGACTTAGAGTTTTCCGTGTGGAGTTGCAATGAAGGCAGTAAAATTTAAGGCAAGGGAAACAATTGGTGTTGCCTCCTGAGTTCACATTCGACTTAACAAGTGGGAAGGTCAAGCTAACTTCACAGTGATGCATATGGATGACTTTGAGGTGATTCTTGGGTAGGAGTTCCTAAGAAGAACACATTTGGTCCTCATGCCATGGATGGACAAGATGGTTATACTCGGTGGACAAAAGGTTTGGGTTGTGCACACAACTGCAAGAAAGTCTAGTGGAAAGGTGCAAATTATGTCTGCACTGAGTATGAAGAGAAAAACGAGGTGGAATGGATCACATATTTATGTAGCATTTGTTGTGGAAGTTCAATAGGATGGAGTGGGATGCATGTTCGACCTGAGCTCATTGACTTGTTGGGTAACTTTACGGATATAATATCAGATGAGTTGCCAAAATTTCTCCCACTGCGACACATTGTTGACCATAGTATAGAGCTAGAGGTTGGGCTGCAGCCACCAAAGAGATCTCCTTTCTAATTGTTTGGACCTGAGTTGGAAGAGTTGAAGAGAAAATTGATAGAATTGATTAACACATGTTTCATTCGTTCGTCCAGGTCACCGTATGGCACCTCGGTTCTCTACCAGAAGAAGAAGGACACTTCTACACTAAGGATGTGTTTGGATTACCGAGCATTTAACAAACATATCGTGAAAAACTAATACGTGTTGCCTTTAACTGCAAAATTCTTTGATAAGTTGGCCAAGGCCAAAGTCTTTTCAAAGCTTGACTTATGACACAAATATTATCAGGTGCAGAATTTAGATGGAGATGAGGCAAAGACAACCACGGTGACGATGTATGGGAGGTATGAGTTCATATTGATTCCTTTTGGGTTATGCAACGTCCTTGCAACCTTTTTCACATTGATGAATGTCGTGTTTTGGCCGCTTTTGTACAAGTTCGTTGTGGTGTATTTGGATGACATTGTGGTGTACAAAGAAAGTATGGAGGAGCACAATAAGCATTTGGCACAAGTCTTTGAGGCACTGCGACATAACCAATTGTTCTTAAATAAGTCTAAGTGTTTTTTTGGGCAGACCGAGATACCATTCTTGGGGCATTGGATTGGCCAAGGATGCATTCTCATGGACCCCGCAAAGGTTAAGGCAATCGAAGATTGGTAAGAGCCACGTACAGTTCATGACGTGAGAGTCTTGGACTAGCCAACTACTACCACAAGTTTGTAGAGGGTTACTCCAAGATTGTTTCATCCTTCATTAACTTGTTGAAAAAGGAGAAAGCATGGAATTGGGTAGAGAGGTGCAAGTTTGTGTTTGGAGAGCTAAAACATAGAATTGTGACTACTCCCGTGTTGAAACTGCCAAAATTTGAGCAATCATTTGAAGTGCAGATGGACGCATCAAACTTTTCCATTGGAGGAATTTTGATGCAAGAGGGACATCTGGTTGCCTTTGAGAGAAGAAAGCTCCAAGATCACAAACAAAGATACCTTGTTCATGAGAAGGATATTATTGTAGTAGTACATTGTTTGTAGACTTGGAGAAACTATTTGTTGGCCAAGACGTTTGTCGTGAAGACATACAATGTTGCAACGAGTTACTTTGCAATGCATCCAAATTTTTCACCCAAGCAGGCAGGGTGGAAAGAATTCCTCATAGAGTTTGATGTGACCATTGAGTATAGGCAGGGAAAGTTAAACGTTGTCGTGAATTCCTTGAGAAGAAAGGCACAACTCATAGTCCTAGAGGAGGAGGACAAGTTGCCTACATCATGGGGCAGTGAGATTCCTGTCTTGGAAAAGTTGCATGAAAATATCAAGGAAGGGTTAGAGCATGATCACACAATGAAGAACATCATGAAGCAGGTGAAGGATGGAAAAATGCGGAAGTTTTGGCTATGCGATGGACTGTTGTACTTTGGGGAATGAATCTATGTCCCTAATTCGTCTAACCTCAGGAGAAACTCGTGAAGGAATGCCACGACTCGTCCGAGGTTGGCCACCCAGGATAGTGAAGGACGTTGGTGTTGTTAGAGCGAGGATAATTTTGGGAGCGAATGAAGCAAGATGTGGAGGAATACATTCACACTTTCCTTATATGTTAGAAGGATAAGACGAACATCAGAATGAGAGTAGGTTTGTTGCAACCTTTACCGATTCCGGAGAGACCATGGGCGAGTGTCTAGATGGACTTCATCACACAACTTTCAATGGTGAAGGGATACAACGAGATTTTTCTCATGGTGGATTGATTCTCCAAGTATGTTGTCTTCGTTGCAATGAAAATGTCTTGTAGCGCAGAAGAAGTTGTGAAGTTGTTTTTCGAGCACATAGTGAAGTATTGGGGTCTTCTTTTGAGCATTGTGTTGGACAAGGATGCAAGGTTCACAAGTTTTGGACAACATTGTTCAAGCTTGTGGGAATGAAGTTGTTGAAAAGTTCATCCTACCATCTACAGACTGATGGCCAGACGAAATGAATCAACACACTTGTGGAGGACTACTTGTAGCACTATGTATAGGCAGATCAGATGAAGTGGTTGGACTTGTTGGATATCGCCCAATTCAACTACACAAGCTACAGTCCATTCAAGTTAATGAACAAACAACAACCCACAACTCCTCATTTTGCGACACAGGGCTACTATGGAACGAATCTATTTGCCATGGATTTTGTGAAGAGTTAGTAGGATCAGTTGGAGATAGGCACACACACTTGACTAATGCAGTAGAAAAAATGAAGCAGTCGGAAGATTGCAGCAGGTGCAACACAAAATTCAAAGTAGAAAAATTGGTCTTACTCAAGCTAAGAAGAGATCAGTTCCCACCACCTAAAGGGATGGCCCCATCTCTTGTGCGAAGTTGTGAGGGATCCTTCAAAGTTATTTTGAAGATTGGCAACGTCACCTGCAAATTGGAGTTGTCGTTCCACATGCGAAATATTCATCCTATCTTCCACATTAGTTAGTTGAAATCATGCCAAAGGGACCCAAATGACCCAAGTTGAGTTGAGCCATCTAGATCATCGACCATGGTTGCAGACAAGCCAGAGTTGGAAGTAGAGAATATTTTGGCGCATCGCATCTTAAGATGGGCCAGAGGTTGAGTGCATGAGTATTTTGTCCATTTGAAGGACAAACCTAATAAAGAGGACAATTGGGAGAGATATGAGTCCTTGTGGAAATATGAGGACATGATTCGGGAGTTTGACAGAGGTCACTATAGATCGCAAGTGTAGTAGAAGTTGTCGAGATGACAACAAGTTTAGTGGGATGTAAGACCTTTCGTGACGAGTTGGGTGAAGAGAACAAGGAGGATGCAATTGGTTGGGCAAGAACTTGTCTTGTGGGTGTGGACAAGAGCATCTTGGGGCACGATGGTGACGTGCGAGCCCAAGGGGGCACATACCCTTCTTCCCTTGTGACGAATGATGGAGAATTGGGTTGAATTTGGGCAAGAACGAGACACCTTGGGAGCACAACCAAGGAGTGGACCCGTCTGCCTTTTTGCAGCATGGGCATGTTGGAGAGGTTGTAAGGAGAGTCACAATGATCGACACAAGGAAGAACACAAGGCAAGGGGCATGTGCCCAAGGATGGGGCGTGTCGATCTAAGAGATGCGACGATTGATGGGTGCACAAGCTCGTTTGGGCACACCACGTCCACAAGGGGGCATGACGGTTTGTTTGGGAATGATGGTTCGTGAAGAGGTGCGACACACCCAAAGGACATGAAGATTTGTGATGGTGACCCTTGGAGTCCATATAAGAGCACAAGGCACACAACCAAAGCCATAAGCAAGTGAGCAAGGCAAGAGACATGACTTAGTTCGAGGTTGGGTGCACAAGTGGGGTGCACCGAAGGATGAGGCAAGGAGGAGCAACGAAGGAAGTCTTGGTGTGACGAATCCGCAAGTTTGGAGAGTTATGTTGTATGGGGCAGAATTGTGAGACTGCCCATTTATGTAATCGGGACTGTAGTGCCCTTTCTGAATTGTATTGTTTCTTTTTCGCAATATAATAAAACAAAGCCAAGTATAAGGCACCATTGGTGTCGCACACACTATATCTGTGTCTCTTGTGTTTCACATGTTTTGTATTGTATGCCAAAATGATTAAGTGTTAAAGAATGTTAACAATTGTCTAAGTATACAATTGAGTTGAACAGAGTAAGAGTGTTACTCATCTGTAACCTATAACAGAGTATGGGTATGCTCTAGGTGAAGAAGCGTAGTTCGAGTGAAGTATCCTTAGTTGATACAAGCTGTCGAGTGAGAAATGCCACAATGTCGCACGTCCATAAGATGCCAAGGTTACACTTGGGCATGAGCCTTGGGGGCATGATAGATGTCATGATAAAGCTATTCAAACTCAAGAGGATGAAAAATTTTCATCATTATTTTTTTTTATGTTTTTTCTACTGGTTCTGAGGCTAGGACTGGGTCTGTATATATGGCTCTGTATCTAGATATGGGCTTGAAATTATGGGTACCACTACTTCATTGACAGGGTCTTCCTATACACTTGCGAGTAGTAATGCTTACATTGATGTTGGTGCTAGGATAGATGTTGTTGCTCCCTATGCTTCTATCTTTGTTTCATGAGAAATGGGATACATACCTGTAATCCATCATAGTTAAAAAAGGGCAGTTAATGTATCATCTAGTTAATCTCCCTACTAAACATGCTTTGGCTATCAACCTTTCGACTCCTTATGAATTGCTTGTCACACTTCCACCTCAATTTTGTTAGTAAATCTAAAGGATGGTATTTTTAATCAACTTTTTCACATCTCAATAATGTAGATGGTTATTGGTTGAACTATTTTTTGAGTTTTTTCAATCTTATCTTTATAACAAAATATAAAATTTATATTTTATGTAATAAATGTTAATTTTCAAACATGACGATGTTTGTAGATATATTTTAAATAATTACTAATGATCTCTTATTAGTTGTTGAGACATGCATGTGGAACTTGGAAATTCAAGTCAGGAGCTACACCTTTACAAGGGTTATGAGTTAGCTTGATGGAACTCAACTTGGTTCAGGCACTGCTTAAAAAAATAAATGAAGCTTCTAAAGAAATGTTTGATTATGTTTCTTGTTGTGTATTCATTGTATGTGTGATTTCAGTAATCTTTTGTTTTCCATAATGTAAGCCTTAAGAGGGGGTGCTCGAATTAATGCTTAGATGTATGTAATAAGTCACATTCTATAAGTGACAAATTAGTTTGTGAGTTGTTAGAGATGGTTGAGATATTCTCTCAACCTCTCTTCCTAAATTAGAAATAAGTTAGATCTGATAACAAACTAAAAACTCTATATAATAGAGTTAGAGAAGATTCTAAAAGAATGCGTGATTTATAATATCAAGTGTGTTTCTTTCTCAATTCATTCCAGTATTTTCTTGTAGATATTTAGGATTGGGAAGAGACCAACATAGAGAAATCTGCATTCAAGTAAGTTTCTCGATTGGAAGCTCTCTCAGTCCTCGACATGCAGATAGCCTTAACATTATTAAAGAACAGAGCTTCCCCATATCATCAGATAACATTTGAAGAAAGTGACAGTTGGTGATAGACCAGTTTTGAATTGAAGACATGTCAGAAATACCAGGGGGAAACTCCTCCAAATCAAAACAGTGGTCCAATTTAAAATATAGCATTATGGGAATCTTTAGGCTCGACTGGGTGCTATTAAACCTGGACATATTTCTCATCCTTTCATATAAGTTCAAAGACAGTTTTTCCAATTTTTGAAAGACTACTGTGTTCTTGAAGTGGGGGCACATTCAACCTCTCCAAGTGAACAGTCCTAAGTTGAGTGACTGAAGATGGTGCTGGTAGACCATTCACTGTGGCTCTCTTTGATCCATAATTGAGTACTGTGAGGACTTTAAGTTTCGTCATAGAACTCAAAAACGAAGGAATAAAGTAGATACTTGGGAAAACATTTAAAACTAAGGCCTCTGCTTGACGAAAATTCATCTCACACCACTGATCCTCTTCCATGGCACCTACATAAAACACAAACACATTCTTTAATTAGAATCTTACAACTTAGAGGTTATTGGACACATAATGAAATCATTACATATCTTTATTAAGATATTTTGATATCAATGGCCAACACCGAGAAATTGGTATGTGGCCAGTTTCATGCAGATTACATCATGATAACCTATTGTAGATAAGATTCACCTATGACATGTTGGTTGTAGATTAGATTCATTTATGACATGTTGGTTGGATTCTAAATAAAAGGCAAATATCACATTACATCATTCTGAGAAAAGTATAGCTCAGAAGCACTTCCATAATTGATTGTTCGACTCCTGCTAGATCCAATTACCAAGAACACACAACGTATAAGAGAAGAAGCCAATATCAAAGATCCGAAGAAAACAAGAAATAGATGACCAATCACTTACCTGAGATTGCTTGTTAAATTCAACAGATTCCTACTTGCAAGTTCCAAGAAGATGACAAAAGCATCGTGCCACTCCATCTTTCACACATAAACCCAAATGTCCAATAATGCATCCATAGATATTTTTCTATCCGCTAGAAAGGACCCAAGTCTAATAAGCACTTCCTCATCCAATACATCAATACTTCTCTCCAAGCATCTAAAAAACCCTTCTTTGTGATAATTTGATATTCACTCCCCATTTAGAAGCGTGTTCTTGGCACTCTCCCAGACTGAGGAGGCTCACCATGCAGAGAGCTTTTGATCACCTTTAGAGCGAGTGGTAGGCCTTTACATTCCGCTTGCACATGTGATTCATACATTGATGTTAATGTGATTCATACATTAACATCAATAAGTGGAACATCAAACAACACGAATCTCTTGTTTCACAAGCCTATTCACAAGTCTTGTTTTGTCACTTATGAAGATGAATGTATAGATTTTTGGAAAAACTGATTCTATTAAGAAAGTAATGAGTATATGTCTAGAATCTGTTTTTATTGGTACATTGATTCCAACATCATCACGGTTTGGTTTTCTCACCTATGAAGATGAATGTATATCCTTTTTTGGAAAAATGGATTTTAGAATATGTTTTTAATGGTGCATTGAATCCAATTTCATCAAGGTTTTGTTTTGTAACTTATGAAGATGAATGTATAGCCCTTTTTTGGAAAAATGGATTCTATTAAAGAACTAATGAGTATATGTCTAGAATCTTTTTTATTGGAACATTGATTTCAAAACTAATGAGTATATGTCTAAAATCGTTTTTATTGGAACATTGATTCCAACGTCATCAGAATAGTAACTATGAATGTGAAATGAAATCCAATCATAGGGATATGGTATTATAGCTTGTAATTTGAAACCCCAAGGGATACTAGGAAGTGGACAAAGCTGCTTTTATGAATGTTTGTGAAGCCTTTCCTGGAGAAGAGAAGACAGATTGGACTTGTTGCCCCCTGTCCCTGAATTGAACGAATTCGAGCTAACATTATAACATTATAGGCACCTATCTCAATAAGCAAGACAAAATGGTAGTGCAAGAAGACGATTCCCAAAACTACTATCAAATTCAACTTAACAGAAAGTGAATGAAAGTCACAAGACTCTTAGGAACAACTGGGAAAACTGAAGAGTAGTAACTTGGTTCAAACATGGAAAATACTTAGAATAAATCTCAGCCTTAAGATAAATTTCTTGAGAAAATTGAGTTTTGTTTGGCTTGGGCAATAAGGGTCAAACTCAGCGAAGCCTTGCAAAACTTGGTTGCATGACTCGACCAACTCTTTGATCAAATTTGTCAGGTATGGCCCAGGCTTTCCAACCTTTGCAGAGTCACAGTTAAACTTGACAAGTTATAGGAAGTTTAACTAGCTTGAGCAATTAAAATTTAAGAGGTTTCCGCAGTTTAACATATCTCACATGTCATTAAGCAGGACCCATATCTCATGAGCATTAGTTTGAATGACCAAATTTCTCATTATATTGAATAGTACACTTAGCACTCATTGCACCTGGTAACCATGACTTCCTTGGAGATCACCCATCCCAAGACTCCTCTTGCTCAAGTGCACTTATGTGTGGAGTTTTTCCAACAGTCAAGTCCACTTATCTTGCTACCCCATTTGCAAAACCTTATCAAGTATTGTGTCTTATGAACTATTCATTTAGAATTCCCTTGACTCTTTATTTTATGCAACTAAGGGGATTCTTCATTCCAACTGTAAGAAGGAGAAAACGCAACTCACTAACCAAGAATCCTGCATCATAGAGTTCTTCCACCTAAAAGACGGACGCAACAACGCAAAGGTAGGATGGGAACCACAACTCCAAATAGGCGACCACAATTGGACCCCCCCTTCGGTAGGGTTCCTCAAACTAAATTTTGACAGGGCGACAAAAGGAAACCCAAGAATGGCAGGGATGGGAGGGGTGCTCAAAGACAGTGGTGGTAACATCATTCGGTTGTACGTTGAGAGTATGGGAAACTTAACCAACAACGTAGCGGAATTCAGAGCCCTGGAGCTTGGCCTTGAAATCATAAATCGCGAAAGGATGACAAACACTATCGTGGAAGGTGACTCCACCTTGGTTATCAACACGATGAAAAGAGTCCAAAATGGCACCAAAGTGGGCAAGGTTCAGAGACACTCGCGCCTGGCACACTCCCTACATAAAATCCAGGAGCATCTGAAAATTCTGAATATAGTGGAGTTGCGTTGGGTGTGTAGGTCAACGAATGGCTTGGCAGACAGGCTCGCCAACGAGGGGGTTGGCAAGGAAGTTTCGGAACTAGACACTACCTGGACCAGCATCCCAAATGGACAACTTAGAATAGACTGCATCCAACTAGCGACAAAAGACCGTGAAGGTAACTTAAGCGAGGAAGGCAGCACAAGGCCTTTCTGCAGGCACGTAGGACCTAGGCAGGAAATGATATCCTTGCACTTGGTCACCAATCACCATGCAGGATCAACATAAGCAGCAGGCGGGGGTACAGACACAAGGCCCTCTAGATAATAAGAGTAGCGGGGAAAGCACGTGGGAAAGTTCAGACGACAAACCACATGCAACGGATGACGCAAGGCATGAGGGCGTGACATGGCCTAGACTCGAACCACCATGCCAAAGTCCAGGTATGAACAACAGTACAGTCGGATCTCAAAAGAGCAGGGGTAGGAACCCACACAGGGATAAAGGTCGTGTCATCATAATCATACAAGCCACACCAGGGGAAAAGGATGGAAGAGCTCACCATTGCGGGCAAACCATGATTGGAAGGACAATCTCGCAACAGGGGAGGCTCAATAAGAGGAGAGACAACAAGAAGATATGCAAACAGAAGGAGCACAACAACAGAGACTATCACAGATACAAGGGCAGGGAAAGGAAGAATCCCTGTGAAGTTAGGTACAGGCGGAGTATACCGCAAAGGAGCAGTGAGAGGCCAAGCCGAATGACGCGAATGAAGCAAACGAACAGGAAGAGGAACCCCCTTGGAAAGGATGTCCCAAACAGTCCACCGCGAGTGTCAAGAATGGAGCAGGCGGCAAAAGATGCGGAGGGCACCTTTCGAACTCTAGTAGCGCCGAAAGGAAAAGAGACCATTACCCGTTGGGAAAAGGAAATAAAAGAAAAACGCAAAGGCAAAGTGTGGGATGCACTGGCATGGGAAGCGGACTGGGTAACATATCCAGGGGCCACGTAGCCCAGGGAAACCCTCTACCATAAAACGGTGGAGATGGCCTGGTTAACAAAGATGATGATAGGCAAAGTGAGTTCGGAAATGGAAGATGCCAGACAGGAAGGTCACAAGGAAAACAAGAAAATGTTGGATGAAATCCTGAGTCGCCTCAGCAGTCTTGAAACTATTACCAAACTGTTAGTTGAGGTCGAGAAGGACCAGAAATCCCAAATGGAGCGGTTGGCTTCTGAGTTCCACCTTTATCTACGCTATGTCCACCACACGGACATCACATCGGTCGACGAACGAGATGTGCTGGCCCACATCCGGAAGACTCGCACAATCTCCCAGAAGGATGATAACAAGAGCCAGGGAGATGGTGGAAAGAAACACATCATCGTACTGGACTAGTGAATGGACACTCTAATGGTAGTAAGGCCAGGCTTAGTCAAGTTAGTTCGAAGCTACTACCCGCCTTGGTTTAGCGGGTTGTTTCAACTTTTGTTGTTATAATTATGTCGCTTATCCTTTATCAAACTAGATATGGTAGGACTGGCCTGGTTTCCCATGGTGGCAGACTAGTCCCACCCTTCGTAAATATCAACATGCACAACTCGGGAACCCCTGGTCTGGTTTCCTTCTAGGTAGACCAAGAGGCCCTCCTTTTTTGTATCATAATTTTCTAGAGTAATACAACTTCTTACACTGACTTACCCAAAAAAAATAAAAAATCATATAATTCTTAGTTAAATTTAGAGAGAAATCCTTTTCAAATTGAATTTAAATTACTTTAAAAAAATAATTAAAAATAATAATTTTTAAATTAAACTATTCCATAATATTTTCTAATTCAGTAAATTTAAATTATTTTTTAATATTTTTTAATTCAATAAAAATAAATAATTTTCTTTATTTACTTTCATAATATAATATTTAATGTAAAAAGTAAATAATTTTCTTTATAATTTTATTAAAATATGTTTTCATAATATAATATTTAATCTAATATAAAATTTGCTTTCATAATATAATATTTAATGCAATATTACATGATGTCTTTAAATTCTAATAAAAATATTTTATCCCCCACAAATTTAATTTTCTAAAATGTACTTGCCCTTTAATTTTCTAAAATGTACTTGCCCAGATAATCTTATTTGCTTTCATAATATAATATTAAATTCTAATAAAAATATTTTATCCCCCACAAATTTAATTTTCTAAAATGTGCTTGCTCACATAATCTTCTTTGCATTAAAATATATAATGTAAAGGTTATGGTTAAAACAACTTAAAAATATAAAAAAAATATAAAGACAGGGAGATCACATCAATGACATTCCAATCTTTATTTGGAAGATCAAACTTAAAATTCTTCCTTATTTACACATTCAAATAATTACTTGAAAATGAAAATGAAGATTCCACCACAATGACACATGAATTCGTTTTCTTTTATCAGTAAATTTCGGTTGCAGTCACTCACAATATCGCTCGTCGTTACGAAGGTGCGGCCAATTTGTTGATGTCTGTCCCAGCATCAACTTATCAAGTTAGGGATTTCAAAATATTATTATTATTGGTAAGAATATTGAACTACTTACATGAGCAAGTAAGAGTATTTATTCCACTTATTGGAATTTAATTTTCAAGACCTAATAAGATATTATAAAATATGTTCCAACATTAAAAACTAAATAAATTGGTTGAAATTAGTGAAATTAGTATCAAGAATTCATTCAACATCATTAGTAATATTTAAAGAATTCATTCAGCATCATTAGTAAATATTAGTAATTGGAATATTGACCTAGCAAAGTTGTCCAATCTCATATTAGATAATTGGTTTTATCGTTTCAAGAGATTGTGGCGTAACTATTTTTTAAAGCTTTTTAGGGATTCCATGATATCTCCTTTTTATTTTTTTATTTTTTTTAATGGTTAATTAATGTGTCCATATAAAGTGGTTCAACAACCACATGGAGCTCTCAGTCCCCTAGAGTCACATTTTAGAAAATCGAAGGTCGAGTTCCTACTCGTATCTTTATTAGTCCTTGCAGTAGGCATAGAGGGACTATAGTGATCGATAATTTGTTGACCTCGTATTAGTTTGTCCTTTGACCACAAATATTTCCATATTATTTATTGTTGGAACCAGGGAACTAAAAACATCGATTTTTATATAATAAAAAGTACCATATATGTCATGATCTGATTGGACAACAGATTGGAGGTCTTATTATCATCTTCGCTATTCCCAATGTTATATATGTTGGCATATCCAAAGTATTTGATCGTATATGGTCTTTTTGAATAATATATTTTCTTATGCATTGCTCGAAGGTGGATTAATGCTAGCATTAGTTCGAATGTTTGGCTTAGCATTTTCTGCTAGCTAAACTTATCCTAATGAAAGTTTGTCCTTCGAATACATTCTCTAGCATATTACTATGTGTGATTTTCGCTTTATTCTTGCGTTCTTCGAGAGAACAGGCTTGCCACGCTACATTCTTTCTTAAATGTTTGCACAGGGCTACGCCCTTCGACGGTTCTGACAGTCTTAAGTGTTTACCTAACAGGTCTGGCAGCGTTAAATGTTTATTGTACAGATGTGTTGCAATATAGTTTCGTTCCATTTTTTTGATGGTGTTGTTTGCAGTGAAATTGTGCAGAATTGCTCTCCACCGACATCACTGGTTCAGTGGTTGATCCTTGCTCGTTGGTTCGTTCCATGATTCTTGTTCTTGTTTGATTCAACTTTGCAAAATTGAGGTCCTGTAGTTGCAGTTGGACCTCTTCGTGGTTGTTCACTGGTTTGTTGTTCTTGAACTTTGCAAGCTGTTGGACCTGTTTTTGCGGTTTGCAGGTTTTGGGGCTGACCTCTTGTCATCCCTCGTTGACGGGTAAGTTTTTGTGCCATCGTTTCGTTGCTATTTTTCAATGGTGGGAGTCCCTGCCTCAACATTTTGTTGCAGACCATCTTTCTATGTGCTCTTAATTTCTGTTCCTAGAAACCACACGTCTTCATATGTTGGCTGCCATGCCCATAGCTATTTCGAAAATTGCAATGTAGAAGGGTTTTCGAAAACGAGTTCGGAGCTATCACAAGAGGGAACCATCCGTTGGGGTGTAGAGGCAGGGAATGCTTTTATTCTCTGGGTCGAAAAACTGCGTCCACCTGTTGCCTTTGTCCTGTCCTTTCTATTTTGAAGAACTTTTTCTGCCTTTGAGAATATTGTAGGATGCACACCATGAATAGGTTCAAATCGGTCTTTCTGCTCAGTAAATTTATGGTGTTATTTATTTGCATTGTTTCTTCTGTTTGGTTCACTTTCCAGCGTGGGTTTGTTTTCTTCTCATATGCTATGGGGACTAGGGGGGATTGAAGTTGACAAGAAGAAGGTTGAAGGATACATACGGGGATTGGTATGTAGTTCCGCGCTTGTAGTTTTCCTGTTTTACTTTTTTTTTTTTTCCTCGTTTTATTCATTTTTTCCCCTTTTCTCTGTTTTCATGCGAACTAAAAGTAGCTAAGAAACAAATTCAAAATCACAGTTGAAAGGATGAAACACGTAATAGATTTTGAGTTGTATGAAATAGATACACACTCCATTATACATGACAATATTGACGAGGTGTTGCATAGCAATGGCCTTTTTAGATCGGCTGCATTCTCGTATACTGTAGGGGATTGATTTTTCAATGCTTTTTAGGTTCTATTGCATTTCCGTAATTCCTCAACCTACCTGCACAATGGATTGATAGATTATTTCTTGGGTTGTTTAAAAAAGGGTGACGCTGAGGCATTGGAATCATATGAATACGAACTGGAATCTGATTTGATTCGACAGTTGCATGGAATACATAATGTCGCTACGTATTTTTCAAAGATGCAGTTGTTTGCATCTCCAATTTTGCCTGCACATGAGAGGGGACTTTGGGGAGATACATTTTGTATATGGTGGTTGTCTAACTGGCTCAATATATCAATTGGAATATGGTCGTTGACAAGAAAAACACGATATCTATTATTCAACAAAACTACATCTAACAATCCATATTTCATCTTGTTCCATGATGCCAATGCTGTCAGTGGTCATTATGAACCACTACTGTACATAAAATTGTCCATATGCAATCTTGAAGGACCTCATATTTACTTGTCCCTCATTTGCAAAGACCTTGAATCACAGTGGAAACAGATTATGCATCGCATAGACTGCTATGGTTTACAGCTAGCAACAACTGTTGTGTCTAGCTGTGCAGATAGCTTGTTCAATGCAATTTGTTGTTTGGTAGCAGCAGAGTTCGATGTGCAGTTGTTGTGGATTTACACTATACAATCCTTTTGCAATGCAATTATAGGCGGCAACCAACAGGATTTTAGTTGCTTGTATCAACACCTTTCGCCATATCTCCTAGAAAATATGTCGGCAATTGGAAGTTGGAAAGAATACCTTGTAAACATGGTGCTGCCATATCAAAAAAGAAATGTGGAGGGTTGCAGATTCTGTTTGCAATGGATATCTATCATATTCAGAGTAAATATCCAGGTCTGGTCAGCCCTGCCAGATGGCACTGTCCATTCCTGGTCTATTGATTCAAATTATGATCGAACAATTGACATCCTCTCGTTGAAAACAGATACAACACATATGCATTATCAACCTTTGCTTTGACATATCACTGGTTCAGGGTTCAATTTCCATGCCACCCAAACTACATCGAAACTACATACGCGTGGCATGCTTTTTAGTGAGAATGAAACTCCTCCCGGTTGCGATATGGCCATACAAGGCTTGAACAAAAAACGTAGACTAAGTTATCACAACTTGGAAAAATTCATGCGTGAAATTCGTCCCAGTTGTGATGAGGCCATACAGGGCTTAAACAAAAAACGTAGAATAAGTTATCACAACTTGAAAAAAGTTATGCGTGAAATTTGTCCCGGTTGTGATGAGTCCATACAGGCCTTAAAAAATAAATGTAGACTAAGTTATCACAACCTGAATCAAAGTGAAATTCATCCCAGTTGCCATCAGGTCATCTTTCCCTTGGACAAGAAACATAGAGTAAGTTGTCACAACTTGAAAAAGGTCATGCTCGAGAGAAAAAAATACATTGCTACGCTTCCTTTTAGAGAAAAACTCACATATCACAATCTAAAGAAATTTTTTCGTGCACAACACAATAGAAACAAGTACAGTCGCATATCCCATAATGGTTATGCAACTGTCACATTTTGTGGGCTAGAAGCAACACCATGCATTACTACCAATGAAAACCAACAAACACTTTCTACCCATACTTCCCTGTGAAAGAAAGATGCAAGACATACCTACATGAAACAAATCAAAGACACTCCTTCCATTTCATGTGCAATTTGTGAACAATTGAATTTCGCAAAAAATAGTAAGTCTTTCACGCCTGATTTGGAAGCAGAATACCTCCGCTTGACAGTGCACGATAAAAACTTTTTCCAGTGGAAAAATTTGTCTTCCATGCAAACGGTCGCTTGAAAATGGAAAACCGCCACAATTTGCAACCCCTGACCAAATAAGATGTGATACACCACTACCAGATGTAAGTGCACTCATAGAACTTGAAGAGAGACTTGTGTCTCTGTGAATTGCATTTGCAAAAATCAGGCCCTGGGGCTATAAACGACCCCAGATGGGCTTAACAAGATCAATTATTAATGTGCATGTTCAACTAGATGTTGTGCAAAAAGCCTTGCCACAATTCATTAGCGATACAATGACAATTGTTGTGGCTCTCAAAATACGCTTGCGATACAAAAGTGCATATCAGACAGGAAAAGTGCGTGTGCATGTTGTTATGGAAGCATTAAAGGAATTATGTTCCAGGGCCCTGTACAAAGCACAAAACATTTGTATAAATGAGAACTAGAATAGTGTTCTTGGAGAAGAGGATGCCAATTCTACAGAGACTCTCGAAAATTCTATTGAATTTGATACAAGTGATGAATTAGAGAATGAAACATCTGCTAAGACATTGGTGCATGGATTCACTGATTCACAGTGCGTTCGAAATTGCAACTGTTGAGGGGCAACGTCCACTTGGAATATTCAATGACAAATTCGCTGAGGAAATGAACTTCCCAACACTCTTCTACGGAGATCCACGTGCCACTGACATTACAAAACGATTTAGTTATGATAAAATAGTCCAATGGGAGATGCTACATTCAAGCGGTAACTTCTCCTGACACATAACAAATTTGTTTTTCAAAACAATGCGCATAATAATAGAGAAAGTTATGTCTTTCATGTGGGTCTGAATAAGAAAAGGGTAGTTACAAGGAATAAATTTTTTGGCCAAGGATGTCAAGTACAAAGTAAACCTAGAAATTTTTTATGAAATATGATATTGGATACATAGATTTCAAAAACATTCGCACCTCTCCTGACTATTTGCAATAAAACAAAAAAACTATTTTTGCAATGATCCGGTGATCCAGATTATTTTCGGCACGAAATGAAAGCGGAGATATAATAAATAAATGCACAGAGATATCACAGATATTCAATAATATAACAAAAATGTATCATAGATGCAACCATAAACATAGATATACAGTAATACATGATTTCTAGTAATGAAAGAAATGTACAGAGACTGTAAAAATATAGAGTGAAAGACTCACTAGAATGGTGGCAGCTTATCTCTGAGAAGAGATGTGATGGCTACTCCCATTCGCAAGAAGATGGTTACAATGAGGCTCTGAAGGCCTTTCTACAATAAACGGGAAGGCCAAAAACCCTAGACATCCAAAAACCTAACCCTAGGAGATGAAGCGCCAAAAGTCATGTGGGCCTCGTTTGGGTAAGTTAGTACATTAACTTCCCCGGGTCGTAACTTTTGCATACGATCTCCATTTTAGGCACATGATAGCCTGTTGGAAAGGTATCGTCGAGGATATTCATTTTGGGGCCTCAATCATAAAGTAGTCTATCATTGAGAAGATCGATCCCGAAAAACCTTCATTTAGGCCCTCAAAATGGTCCCGAAAATTAAAACCTGCTAAAAATAGTAAATTGTCAAATTTACCATAAAACTATTTTGAGCTAGTCGAAAAAGGTGGGTGGCCACCAATATCCACCTGGATCAATCCTCCCTCCTTAGGAATCAATGGTCTCCATTGCGTTGAGTTCCCGGGGGAGAGGGAATTGTATTTGCTAAATCTGCATCTTGGTGAGCTGCTTGCCTTGCTGGAGACGTCGCGCTGCTCAGTTTGTGGAAGTCTGTCACAAACCTGTTGAGGTTGAGGATGTACAACAAGTTGAGATACATGAGAGGATGGTGTGCAAAATGAATCTTTTCTCTTTGCTGCAGCCTTGTCGACCTGCTTCTGTTGGATAGAAGGTGCTTGAGGCGAGGCTATAGTGATTGCAGTGTCCTTATGTTCTCCTTTTGAACAGATTGTGAAGAAGCTAAATTTTGCAGTATGAGATACTACTTTGCGACACATTTTAGGTGGAATAGTAGTGGGAACTACCTCTGGTATTCTGTAGAGATGACCCCCCAAAGTGACAATGACACTACGAGGTCGAGACTCATAAATATCATGGCGCTTCCACATATGTGGCTGGCCCAAGAGAACATCACAGACATCCAGTGGGGAAACATCACATAATACCTCATCCTTGAAGGGTTGGATGTCGTATGACAACTGACACTGTTGGCTGACACGAAGATCTTATTCTTGGTGAAGCCACCCTATGTTGTATGGTTGCGGGTGTGGTGTTGTCGACAATCCCAACTATTTGACAACCTTTGTTGAGATGAGGTTCTTCTGGCTTCCACTATCAACAATAAAATGCAGCGAGGTCCCCGTCACCCACATCTGTGAATGAAACAAGCGCTCCCCCTTTTCAGGATCCGTTGGTTCTTCTGGTTGAATTGCTGCAGTCACGACAATAACAGTGGGGTCTGCATCAATGATTTGTCATTTACCAACATTTTCAGAATCAGATTCTGAATCAAGGTTCATCTCCTTGTCTTTGATCTCAGCTACCAATGACTGTTTTGAACGACATTCATCGGTGTTGTGCCAGGGTCTTTTGTGGAAATCGCACCATTTTCTGGTGTCCTTCTTTATCTTCCCATGACCGTTCTTTTCCTGTGTCTTGGACTGGTTTTTGGTAGACTATTTTTTAGGGCTATCTTTGTCATACTTTGGTTGTTACGGATTTGTAGACCCGAACTCCCATTTGTTTTGGTGCTTAAATTTTTTCTCGATTTTAACAGCATATCGATAGGCAGCACCGAGTGGTGAGATGTCCAAAAAATCCATTTCAGTTTGGATGTATCAGTGTAGAGCCCCTATTTCAGAACCAAATGTCTTTCGGAGTCTTTGATACCCAAATTGGTGCGCAAGGTATGGAAGGTATTGGTGAACTCCATAACTGCTTGGCCTCTCTTTTGCCGCAGTGTGGTCCATCTCATGTACTGGTCCTCATAGTTGCCGACAGGGTAATATTGTTCCTTTACCTCATCCACAAAAAAAATCCCAAGTGGGATCGGTCCCATATATTTCAGACTCCTCTGTGGAACTCTGCTCCCAATAAGTTTCCCACTAATGTTTGACATGGGGGAGAGCTTTAAGGAGTGCGAAGGTGATCTTTTCTTTGTCGGAAAATTTGTGAACAAATAAATAACCTTCTAGCAGATTCAATCATTTGTCTAGGGCTTCTGCATCTATCTGTCCTTCAAATACAGGAATATCAAAATTAACTTGTACCTTGAAAGGCGAGGTTCCTCCAAAGTGGCCGCTTGATGAAGATGCACCTGTTGCTATCAGTAGGCGTTGAATGATGTGAGAAAAATTCTCCATCATTTCGTTCCTCTGTCGCCTGAGAGCTTGCTCAAGCAACAGACTAATATGATCGTCTACTCCATCATTTTTCTTTTCTTTTTCCATTGAGGGTTTCTTGGGTGTGCGAGAGAGATCGTATTCAATAGAGACAAGCTCGAGACCCAACTTGCTATACTCGGACCTCGTCGGGGACATGCACTGAAAAACGATCAAGAGCAACCTGCTCTGATACCACTGATCCATATTATTTTTGGCATGAAATGAGAGTGGAGATATAATAAAGAAATGCACAGAGATATTGCAGGTATTCAATATTATAACATAAATGTATCAGAGATGAAACCATAAACACATATATACAGTAATACACGATTTCTATTAATGAAAGAAATKTACAGATACTGTAAAAATACAGAGTGAAAGACTCGCTAGAATGGTGGTAGCTTATCTCTGAGAAGAGATGTGACGGCTACTCGCATTCGCAAGAAGATGGTTACAATGAGGCTCTGAAGGCCTTTTTACAATAAATGGCAATGCCAAAAACCCTAGACATCCAAAAACCTAACCCTAGGAGATGAAGCGCCAAAAGTCATGTGGGCCCCGTTTGGGTAAGTTAGTACATTAACTTCCCGAGGTCGTAACTTTTGCATACGATCTTCGTTTTAGGCGCATGATATCCCGTTGGAAAGGTATCTTCGAGGAGATTCATTTTGGGGCCTTAATCATTCTATAGGCTATAATTGAGAATCTCTATCCTGAAAAACCTTCATTTAGGCCCTCAAAATGGTCCCAGAAATTAAAACCTGCTAAAAATAGTAAATTGCCAAATTTGTCAGAAAACTATTTTGATCTAGTCAGAAAAGGTGGGTTGCCACCAATATCCACTTGGATCATTCGACAATTAGGCCTGCCAACATTTTTCATCACATTTACAAGTGTAGAGCATTGCTGGGATCCATTGGTAGATGTCGTATATGACCTGCATAGGAACAGGAAACGTAAAAAACAAACTGATACACTAGAAAATAATGACATTGACTACCTCATAAGAAAAGACCCAGTGACATGTAATCGCAACTATAGACATAGAATAAATGCTTTGAGACAATTGATATGCCATGATGAAACATTTTTCGGAAAAATATTGAACTACTTTTTTGTGACTGAATTCCAGAATAGGGGGAATGAACATGACCATGCACTGTTGTGAATAGAGGGTGCATCAATATATGGAGCTAACAACAATTCATAGATAGAGCAATTTGTGGAAAAATACATAACATGCAACACAAATCATTTGGATCCATAACTTGCCAAAGTTCATAGGCATTATCATACAAGAAGTTGTAGAAAATGAAAAAAACTCACATTGCAGATACAACTTTCCCGTGCCGCCAATGAGAGCTACAAGAATCAGAGAGCCACTTATTTTAGAGGACAATGTTGTTATTGAGAAATCTAAATCCTTGTTCGCATTTCTAGAACAAGGAGATTTTGACGAGCTGATGAGCTTCAATGACTTATTGACAGAGCTAAATCTATCAGAAGATGAGTACATCCAAGCCATACAATGTACGCTTAAACAACCAACAATTTTCTTTAAATGAAAACTTTCCCATATTTGGAACAATAGTTTCTCCAAGGACATGCCAGTTATGTGGAAAGAAAATACAGATGTGCAGTACGTGCTCAATACATATGCTGCAACATCGTATTGTACCTCGTATATGACAAAGGTTGACAAATCTATGACAAGTGTATTCAAAAGAATACACAAAGAACATGAAAGAAGTCATATTGATGGCATACAAATGATACACACACTTGGCAATACATTGCTTAATCTTCAACAAATGTCTGCTTAGCAAACAATTCACATTGCACTTTCCCTGCCCCTCACTTGTAGTTTGAGAAAATGTGTCTTCATAAACACATCTCCACTTGAGAAACACACATTTGTGCTTAAACCACTAGTTTTGCTAGAACAAGAGCCTGACAATTCAGAAGACGTTCCATGTCGCTCTATTATTGATTATTACCTCTAGCGTCCATCTCCTATTAGGCACATCTTCTTAGCAGAATTCATATCGCATTACAAAAAAATGGTGCACCCATATCAAAAAGAAAAACCCTCTGTGATACGGTTTGTCAAATACAATAAACATTCTGAATATGAAAACTATTGTAGAGAAAAATTGTTGCTATACGTTTCGTTCGATGAAAACAAAGAGACAGTAAAACATAACTTCTCTACATGGGAGGCTACGTATGTTTCCTCTGAGACTATATTGCAAACCAATGAAGCTAGATTTACTTACAATGTTAATCCAACATGGGGTGATCTAGAAAATGCAGTTAATGAGATAGAAAACCATGACAATCTTGATGAGACATTCACAAACCGAAAACCAACCAGAACTCCTTGCGAGTCATATGACTTACAAGTGGATTTGCCTCGTCCTCGAGCAGGTGGAAGTGAAAAACGTATCAATCTTGGTTTTCAAGTCACAAAACATACTTTCCTAATTGAAAATAATGAATACCACAGAATAAGACGTCTGTTGAATCGAGAAAAACAAACAATTCTAAAGGACATTGCGCTTAAAAAATGCTTGAACATGGACACTCTTGTGCACTTGTTCCTTACAGGCGAAGCAGGAACATGCAAGACATTCACAACGAAAGCACTGTTCCAAATTATTATACGAATCTATGATTCAAACAATTCCTCTGATCCTATGAAACAAAAGGGCCTAATAGTTCCATACACAGGAAAAACTGCATATAATGCAGGTGGAACAACAGTCCACTCTGCATTTTTAATGCCTTTTAACAAGTTCCAGTTTCTTCCACTTAGCAAGGAAATGTTGGATACGTTGTCTAAGTTTTATGACGAACTCCAACTTGTCTTTATAGACGAATCATCTTTGATTGGAAGTCGGTTCTTGTATTCCATTGACAACCAACTAAGAAGCATAAAACATGTGCACATGAAATACTTTGGAAACATTGACATGATATTCTGTGGGGATCTTTACTAGGCACATCCCATCCAAGATTCTTTGATATTTGAACAACCTACAAATAACATGCAAACAGTGACGCATGACTTCTAGAGAGACAATATTAAATTCTTTGAATTGCATACTACAATGCGCTAGACAGATGAAACATTCATTGCAATTCTGAATAGAATGCGAACAAACAACCAAATATATGATGACTTAACATATATCAATTCGAGGTACTTGCAGCCTACACCAACAAACCCAACGTTCCCTTACCTATTCTACACAAATAAGGATGTTTCAATGCATAACAGGCAATGCTATCACTCATGCCCGACAATGATATCATCATCAATTCAATTGACCTGGAAGAAGACAACCACGGAAATGTGCCACATCATGAACATACAACCACTTTACCTTTGCATCTTGTCCTGAAATTAGAAATGTTGGTTGAAATATATTACTACAACTATGATTCACATGATGGCTTGGCCAATGGTGCAGATGGAATACTGAAAGACTATACGAAAACAAAAAAACTTGATGTCCTTTGGATTAAGTTCCATGAACCTCATATAGGCAAGCGACAAGAAAGCAAGTTGGATTACCTATATAATTCAAACACTACAAGCGATTGGACACCTATTTTGCGAATATCAAAGCCAGTATTGACATCAGCAAAGACAGGTCGACTGAAGATTCGAAAACAATTTCCAATTAAACTTGCATGTGCACGTACAGTCCACAGATCGCAAGGACTAACACTTGATAATGTTGCATTTTAGCCTATTGGAATTCAAATACATGGACTTGTATACACAACACTGTCCCGTGTCAGAAGCATAGACTCCTTGTATTTATTAAGTCCTCTTACAAGAGATAACTTCAAAGTCAAACAAAAAGTTGATATTGAAATGGAACGACTCAGGACCACCGCAAAATGGCAACTGCAATATGATTACCAATTCATACAAACAAAGTCATCTATATCAATTCTCTCACTTAACACACGTATCTTACATGCACACATGGATGATATACTCAATGACTATGATACAATGCAATCTGATATTTTGTGCTTGCAGGAAACATACATGGCATTATGCATGCAAAACAAATAATTCCCAAATCACAATTGCATATCAAGTTACATTACACATGGGGTGATGATATTGGTGAAAAAACATGTACCGATTTTGGACCATATACATTTCAAAGAAAAGAATGTTGAGGTGGTGCTTGCAAAAATATTTTTCCATGAAACAAAAATTGCAATACTGAATCTGTATGTTGCTCCCCATGCAACATTCTCCAACATAGTAGATGCTATTTCCAATGCATTGGGCCATTTCCATCTGAACGGGCCCATTGTGTTTGTAGGAGACTTCAATATTGACATGCTAGAAAATAATGCCAGAACAAAAGAATTGAAAAACTACATGTGCAAATACAGTCTCTGCTTTCTTTTGAACAACACAAGCCATCTGCAAAGCGCACTTATTGACCATGTGTGATCAAATGTGCCCATTCCTCAATACAATATGTTTATCTTAGACACATATTGGTCTGATCACGATACAATTGGTATTGCACTTGAATTATGAGATATACATCAAACATATTGCAAATTCATATTTATATGTTTCAAAGCATATCTGTATAGCTTGTTGCAAAAAAAAAAAAAAAATTATTCAGCTTCTTAGTTTTCCCTAATTTGTACACATATTGGTTTGGTCACCACATAGTTGGTGTTGCACTTGAATTATTAAATATACATTACGCATATTGCAGAATCATATTTGTATGCTTCAAACCATATATGTCTATATTGTTGCAGAAAATTGAGATATCCAACTTCTTAGTTTTCCCTGGTTTGTAATTGCTTTTGGTCACAATTTTTTTTTGCAAATTTATATATATATACACACACACATACCAAAAAAAAAAAAAAAAAAAACTTGAATGAACTTAAAAAAAAAAAAAGTTACATTCTTCTAAAACTATATGTTACTCTATTCATCTTATTCTATTTTATTTAGTATATGTACATAGTACTTGCCTTTTTCTTTATATGTTAACTTATGTTCATATCCATTTTGTTTTGTGCTTTTGTTCATAGAAACAAACAGGAAAACCAGACACTGCAAAGAACTCCTAACTAGGAATGTAGAGAAATCCATGCAAAGGTGCGTTTTTTCTACCCGTGTTCCATATCCAATAGTTTTTCATTTACTATGTCTGTATTTGTTGAACTGGTTTGCATCTCTGGTTTTTTTTTTTTTACCTCCTTAGACACTCCATATCTTCCTGTACATTGACTTGTCTTCGTGTCAATTATATTTTTTGTTCTGCTATCATGAAATAAATAAATTTGTACTGCATATTTTCTTTTCATTTGTTCCTACGTAACAGTTTGCTTCCATGTCGGTTCTTACCTTCCTTTCTTTTTCATGTTCTATACTTAGTCGTTCTCCCTTTTTTTTATTCCCCTCTATTATCCATTTTTTATTCTATACTTAGTCCAATGTCTATGCTCGCGGGTTCCCAGGATGGCGGAGTGGTAGATTTCATGTCCATCTATATCTTTACATCACGAGTCCAACAGACCGTCGTTCGTTTTCATAGTTCACGAATTTTACATCCATCGGTTCTTGCGTAGGCGCCATCGAACTCTCAACCCCATGTGCGCGGTATACACATTTTGCCCAAAACTTCAGTGATCTACAATTCGACCCAGACTCAAAGCTTGCGACTCAGTTTTTCCAACATTTGTTGATATTTCAAAGCATCTGTCGATATTTTTCCCCATTCATCTCAACAGTTAGCCAATTTTATGGCCGCGGGTTCCCCACCAATGCATTATCGAACTCCCATGCCCCTGTTCAGATAACATCTTGCATCCAAAACTCCAGTTATCTACAATTCGACCCTGGGATCCTCGAGCCTCACTCTTGATCGAACTTACAATTTGTATATCCATCTATATCTTGACATCACAAGTCCGACCAAGTGCTTTCGTTTCCTTAGCCAATTTTATGCCCGCAGGGTCCTGGCTACGCATTATAGAACTCACATTCCCCATGTTCCAAGTGTACATATTGCATCCAAAACTTGGGTAATCCATGTCTATGCTCGTGGGTTCCCAAACGATGGAGTGACGGATTTCATGTCCATTTATATCTCTACATCATGAGTCCAACCGACCGCCGTTCGTTTTCATAGTTCGTGAATTTTATGGCTGTGGGTTTTTTTGTGGGCACCATCCAGCTCTCATGCCCCATGTGCGTGGTATACATCTTGTGCCTGAATCTTCGGTGATCTACAATTGGACCTGGACTCGAAGCTTGCGACTCATTTGATAATTTTATGTAATTAAATTGTACAATATCAATATTTAATATTAATAATTTAGTACTTGAAAATAATGTTTTTAGATAATTTTAAATATATAACATATATGTTATATGTTATACATGTAGACAATCATAATCTTGAGCCCGTCAGTCGTCATTCCTGGAGTTCGTCTGTCAATTTGTATATCGCGGAACTCCCAGTGCTGCATGGAGGACACTGAACAATAGAAGTGCAATGTTGAGCGAGCCAGCCCGAAGTTCGCCTATCAATTTGTATATCGTGGAACTCTAGGTGCTATTTTCAAGAGACAGAACAATAGAGGCCCAATTTAGAGCCCACCAGCCTGAGAACCTGCGATCCAAAAAGTGGCTAAGTATGGAATGAGGGATCCATACATGCTCTATAAAATCTCATATACCAGTCGTGGAGTCTGTCTGTCAATTTGTATATCGTGGAACTCTGAGTGTTGTTTGGAGGACACAGAACAATAGAAGTGCAATGTTGAGCTAGCCAGCCTGCAATTCCGCTTGTCAATTTGTATATCGCACAACTTTGGGTGTTGTTTGCAGCACACAAAACAATATAGGCCCAATTTTGAGCCCGCTAGCCCGAGAACCCGCGATACAAAAAGTGGATATTTTGAGCCCGCCAACCTGATAACCTGCTATACATATTACATGTAAAGTGTAATACATATTCAATCTTGAGCCTGCTAGTTCTGGATTCCGTTTGTCAATTTGTATATCGCAGAACTCTGAATGTTGTTTGGAGGAAACAGAACAATAAAACTGCAATGTTGAGCCAGCCAGCCCGCAAGTTCCCTTGTCAATTTGTATATTGCACAACTCTGGGTGTTATTTGCAGGACACAAAACAATAGAAGCCCAATTTAGAGCCCATCAGCTCGCAAGTCTGCGATCCAAAAAAGTGGCTAAGTATGGAATAAGGGATCTGTACATGCTCTATAAAATGTCATGTCCATACTTTATAAAAGTACATATTTAGTATGTATTGCTCGTTTCTCGGAGCCCTCCAGCCCTGGAGTCCGTCTGTTAATTTGTATATGGCGGAACTCAATAGAAGTACAATGTTGAGCCAGCCAGCCCACAATTCCACTTGTCAATTTGTATATCGCAGAATTTTGGGTGCTATTTGAAACACACAGAACAATAAAGGCCCGTTTTTTAGCCCGCGATAAAAAAAGTGTACATGCTCTATAAAATCTCAGCCAGCCCGCAAGTCCGCCTGTCAATTTGTATATCACGGAAGTCTTGGTGCTATTTGTAGGACACGGAACAATATATGCCTATTTTTTAGCCCACCAGCCCAAGAACCCGCGATCCACAAAGTGGCCAAGTATGGAATGCAATATTCGTACATGCTCTATAAAATCTCATGTCCATACTTTATAAAGGTACATATTTAGTTTTCCCTGGTTTGTACACATACTAGTCTGGTTAGCACACAGTTGGTGTTTCACATGAATTATGAAATATACACCACACATATTGCAGAATCATATTTGTATGCTTCAAACCATATCTGTCTATCTTGTTGCAGAAAATCAAGATATCTAGCTTCTTAGTTTTCCATGGTTTGTGATTACTTTTGGTCACAAGTTTTTTCTTTTTTTGCAAAATAATAAATATATATATATACAGAAACTTGAATGAACTTAAAAAAAATAAAAATAAAAAGGTACATTCTTCTAAAACTATCTGTTACTCTATTCATCTTATTCTATTTTATTTAGTGTATGTACATAATACTTGCATTTTTCTTTACATGTCAATCGATGTTCATGTCCGTTTTGTTTTGTGCTTTTGTTCATAGAAACAAATAGGAAAACTAGACAGCGCAAAGAACTCCTAACCAGGAATGTAGAGGAATCCATGCAAAGGTGCGTTTTTCTACCCATGTTCCATATCCAATAGTTTTTTGTTTACTTGGTCTATATTTGTTGAATTGGTTTGCAGCTCTGGTTTTTATTTATTTTTTCCCTCCTTGGACACTCCATATCTTCCTGTACATTGGCTTGTCTTTGTGTTAATTATATTTCCTTTGCTGCTATCTTGAAATAAATAAATTTCTACTCCATCTTTTCTTTTCATGTTTCCTACGTAACAAGTTGCTTTCATGTCGGTTCTTACCTCCGTTTCTTTTTCATGTTCTATACTTAGTTGTTCTCCCTTTTTTTTCTTCCCATCTATTATCCATTTTTTATTCTATACTTAGTCCCATGTCTATGCTCATAGTTCACGAATTTTATGGCTGTCGGTTCCTGCGTAGGCGCCATCAAGCTCTCATGCCCCGTGTGTGCGGTATACATCACGAGTTCGACTTAGTGCTTTCATTTCCTTAACCAATTTTATGGCCACAGGTTCTTGGCTACGCATTATCAAACTCTCATTCCCCGTGTTCCGAGTATACATCTTCCATCCAAAACTTGAATGATCCATGTTTATGCTCACGGATTCTCAGATGACAGAGTGGAAAATTTCATGTCCATCTATATCTCTACATCACGAGTCCGACCGACGACCGTTCATTTTCATAGTTCGCGATCCTGGGCCTTCTATCCCTGGAGTCCGTCTGTCAATGTGTATATCGCATAACTCTGAGTGTTGTTTGGAGGACACGGAACAATAGAAGGGCAATGTTGAGCCCGCAAGTCCGCTTCTCAATTTGTATATCGCAAAAGTCTGGGTACTATTTGTAAGGCACGGAGCAATAGAGGCCCAATTTTGAGCCTACCAGCCTGAGAACCCGCGATCCAAAGAGTGTACATGCTCTATAAATCTCAGCCAACCCACAAGTTCGCCTGTCAATTTGTATATCGTGGAAATCTGGGTGTTGTTTGTAGGAAAAGGTCATTTTCCCTCATCTCTACTGAGAATTCCCTGTATTTTGAAAACTGTGAGACCACTTTTCATGTTTGGCCATTCCTTATTTGCAGTTATTTATAATAAAAGAGCCTTATTTATAATAAAATAAATAAATTAAGTCGGTAGGTCCTGCCCTTCGGAAAGCAACTAAGATTTGTGGAGATCTCGCATTAATACACATTAAACCAAGATTTCCATACTTAGCCACTTTCCCGTAATTCCGCAAATATACAAACTGTCCCCTGAATTGCACCATCATACCCTCTTCTTTTTTACACGTTTTGTAGTTAAAAATTCCGACTCATGCAATTTCACCGTTGGACACTCACCTGTCCTCATTATCTCCTGTAAACTTATTTTGAAGCCCGTCCGACCGCTTTTCAAACTTGGCCATTCCTTCCTTGCTTGCTCTTCCTCGTCTTCGTCACCTTCGCACATGTCTATAGTAAAAAAAAATGTTTATATAATAAAAAGTGTACATGCTCTATAAATCTCAGCCAAGCCACAAGTCCGCCTGTCAATTTGTATATCGCAGAACTCTGGGTGCTATTTGCAGGACACGAACCAATAGAGGCCTATTTTGAGCCCGCCAGCCTGAGAACCCGAGCCATGGAGAAAAAGTGGCCAAGTATGGAATGCGAACTCTGTACATGCTTTATAAAATCTCATGTCCATACTTTATAAAGGTACATATATAGTATGTATTGCTCATTTTCTGGAAAATTTCTAAGTGTGGACGTTGGCGATTTCATGTCTTCAGATTTCACTTACCTTTATTTCACCAGCCCGACTGACCACTTCCCCGTTTCATATTGTACAAACTTTTTTTGTCTAATTAAATTGTACAATATCAATATTTAATATTAATAATATAGTATTGAAAATAATGTTTTAAGATAATGTCAAATAGTTGATAGGGATCACCATCCGTAAACAATCGCAATCCTGGGCCCGCCAGCCCTGGAGTCCGTCTGTCAATTTGTATATCACGGAACTCCGAGTGTTTGTTTGGAGGAAACGAAACAATAGAAGTGCAATGTTGAGCCGACAAGTCCGCTTCTCAATTTGTATATCGCGGAAGTCTGGGTACTATTTGTAAGGCACGGAGCAATAGAGGCCCAATTTTGAGCCCACCAGCTCGAGAACTTGCGATCCAAAGAGTGTGCATGCTCTATAAAATCTCAGCCAGCCTACAAGTCCACCTGTCAATTTGTATATCGCAAAAATATGGGTGTTGTTTGTAAGAAACGGTCGTTCGCCCTCATCTCTACTGAGAATTCCCTCTATTTTGAAAACTGTGTGACCGCTTTTCATATTTGGCCATTCCTTATTTGCAGTTGTTTATAATAAAAGAGCCTTATTTATAATAAAAAAACTAAATTAAGTCGTTAGGTCCCACCGTTCGGAAAGTAACCAAGATTTTTGGAGATCTCGCATTAATACGCATTAAACCAAGATTTTTGAAAGGTTGTATTATCCTTTCCGAGTGTTGATTTCAAACACCATGGAATGTCATTTGCGGGACCTCGGGTTGGTCCATTCATGAAATATTCAAACCCTACTTATGAAAACGAGCCCAGTCGACATTTCCCTATTCCATACTTAGCCACTTTCCCGCAATTTCGAAAATATACAAACCATCCACTGAACTGCACCATCATGCCCTCTTCCATTTTATGCGTTTTGCAGTAAATTTTTTTTACTCATGCAATGTCATCGTTGGACACTTACATGTCCTCATTATCTCCTGTAAACTTATTTTGAAGCCCGTCCGACTGTTTTTCAGACTTGTCCATTCCTTCCTTGCTTACTCTTCCCTGTCTCCATCACCTTCGCAACTGTCTATAATAAAAAAAAATGTTTATATAATAAAAAGTGTACATGCTCTATAAATCTCAGCCAGGCCACAAGTCTCCGTCACCTTCGCACCTGTCTATAGTAAAAATAAATGTTTATATAACAAAAAGTGTACATGCTCTATAAATCTCAGCTAGGCCGCAAGTCCGCCTGTCAATTTGTATATCGTGGAACTCTAGGTGCTATTTGCAAGACACAGAGCAATAGAGGCCTATTTTTGAGCTCGCCAGCCCGAGAACCCGAGCCATGGAGAAAAAGTGGCCAAGTATGGAATGTGAACTCCGTACATGCTTTATAAAATCTCATGTCCATACTTTATAAAGGTACATATATAATATGTATTGCTCGTTTTTCAGAAAATTTCTAAGTGCGGAAGTTGGTGGTTTCACGTCTTCAGATTTCACTTACCTTTATATCACCAGCCCGACCGACCGCTTCCCCATTTCATATTATACAAACTTTTTTTGTCTAATTAAATTGTACAATATCAATATTTAATATTAATAATATAATATTGAAAATAATGTTTTAAGATAATGTCAAATAGTTGATAGGGATCACCATCTGTAAACAATCGCAATCATGGGCTATCCAGCCTTGGAGTCTGTCTGTCAATTTGTATATCATGGAACTCCGAGTGTTTTTTGGAGGACACGAAACAATAGAAGTGCAATGTTGAGCCCACAAGTTCGCTTCTCAATTTGTATATCGTGAAAGTCTGGGTACTATTTGTACGACACAGAACAATAGAGGCCCAATTTTGAGCCCGCCAGCCCAAGAACCCGCGATCCAAAGAGTGTACATGCTCTATAAAATCTCAGCCAACTCACAAGTCCACCTGTCAATTTGTATATCGTGGAAATATGGGTGTTTTTTGTAGGAAACGGTTGTTCGCCCTCATCTCTACTGAGAATTCCCTCTATTTTGAAAACTATGCGACCGCTTTTCATATTTGGCCATTCCTTATTTGAAGTTGTTTATAATAAAAGAGCCTTATTTATAACAAAAAAACTAAATTAAGTCATTAGGTCTTGCCCTTCGGAAAGTAACCAAGATTTGTGGAGATCTCGCATTAATACGCATTAAACCAAGATTTCCAAAAGGTTATATTATCCTTTCCGAGTGTTGATTTCAAACACCATGGAATGTCATTCGCGGGACCTCGGGTTGGTTCGTTCATGAAATATTCAAACCCTACTTCTAAAAACGAACCCGACCAACATTTCCCCATTCCATACTTAACCACTTTCCCACAATTCCGAAAATATACAAACCATCCGTTGAACTGCACCATCATGCCCTCTTCCGTTTTACGTGTTTTGCAGTAAAAAATTCCAACTAATGCAATTTCACTGTTGGACACTTACCTGTCTTCATTATCTCCTGTAAACTTATTTTGAAGCCATTCCGACTGTTTTTCAGACTTGGACATTCCTTCCTTGCTTTCTCTTCCTCGTCTCTGTCACCTTCGCACCTGTCTATAATAAAAAAAAATGTTTATAAAATAAAAAGTGTACATGCTCTATAAATCTTAGCCAGGCTGCAAGTCCGCCTGTCAATTTGTATATCGCGAACCTCTGGGTGCTATTTGTAGCACACAAAGCAATAGAGGCCTAATTTTTAGCCCGTCATCCCGAGAACCCGCGATCCAAAAAGTGGCCAAGTATGGAATGCAAGCTTCGTACATGCTTTGTAAAATCTCATGTCCATACTTTATAAAGGTACATATATAGTATGTATTGCTCATTTTCTGGAAAATTTATAAGTGCGAACATTGGCGGATTCACGTCTTCAGATTTCACTTACCTTTATATCACCAACCCGACCGACCGCTTCCCTGTTTCATATTGTACAAACTTTTTTTGTCTAATTAAATTGTACAATATTAATATTTAATATTAATAATATAGTATTGAAAATAATGTTTTAAGATAATGTCAAATAGTTAATAGGGATCACCATATGTAAACAATCGCAATCCTGGGCCCGCCATCCCTGGAGTGTGTCTATCAATTTGTATTTCACGGAACTCCGAGTGCTCTTTGGAGGACACAGAACAATAGAAGTGCAATGTTGAGCCCGCAAGTCCGCTTCTCAATTTGTATATCGCGGAAGTCTGGGTACTATTTGTAAGACATGGAGAAATAGAGGCCAAATTTTGAGCCCGCCAACCCAAGAACCCATGATCCAAAGAGTGTACATTGTCTATAAAATCTCAGCCAGCCCACAAGTCCGCCTGTCAATTTGTATATCGCGCAACTGTGGGTGTTGTTTGTAGGACATGGTCATTCGTCCTCATCTCTACTGAGAATTACCTGTATTTTGAAAACTGTGTGACCACTTTTCATATTTGGCCATTCCTTATTTGCAGTTGTTTATACTAAAAGAGCCTTATTTGTAATAAAAAAACTAAATTAAGTCGTTAGGTCCTGCCCTTCGGAAAGCAACCAAGATTTGCGGAGATCTCGCATTAATATGCATTAAACCAAGATTTCTGAAAGGTTATATTATCATTTTCGAGTGTTCATTTCAAACACCATGGAATGTCATTCGTGGGACCTCGGGTTGGCCCGTTCACGAAATCTTCAAACCCTAATTCTGAAAACAAGCCTGACCGACATTTCCCTATTACATACTTAGCCACTTTCCCGCAATTCCACAAATGTACAAACTGTCTGTTGAAATGCACCATCAAACCCTCTTCTGTTTTACACATTTTGTAGTAAAAAATTCCGACTCATGCAATTTCACCGTTGGACACTCACCTGTCATTATCTCCTGTAAACTTATTTTGAAGCCTGTCTGACTGCTTTTCAGACTTGGCCATTCCTTCCTTTCTTGCTCTTCCCCGTCTCCGTCACCTTCGCACCTGTCTATAATAAAAAGAAATGTTTATATATATATATATATATATATATATATATATATATATATATATATATATATATATATATATATATATATATATATATATATATATATATATATATATGTCTTGTTTCTAAATCTTTAATGCTAATAGCTCATCATGCAGGAACCGTGTAAATTGTCATTGGTGGGCAAAAGACTCGAGAAGATATGCCATTAATGCGCATTAAACCAATATTTGCGAAGGGTTTTGTTATCCCTTCCGAGTGTTAATTTCAAATACCATAGAATGTCATTCGCACGTCGTCGACTTGGTTCATTCACGAAACCTCCAATCCTTAAATTTTCTTCGTCGTAACCACCACCTTCGCACTTCTAAGTATGCAATAATTAAGCTTTGCTTCTAACAACTCACCATACAACACACATAGAGATTGTCATTAATGAGCAAAGAGCTCGAGGAGATTTTCCATTTGCACGCATTGAACCAACATTTCTAGGGGGTTATATTATCCCCTCGATTTGTTCATTTCAAGTAGCATCTGGAGAAAACAAACGTTTTCATAAACTAGTGGCACCAACTCAACAACAGTTATGTAGAGATACAATGAACATATTCGGGCCTGGGGACCAGAACCACCACAGTAACAAAGAATCACTCCAATGGCCTACCACAATAACAAAGAAACCCAAAGTTCTTCAAACGGACGAGGTTCATACTAAAATTGATAGTTCTCACAAGCTTGTAGGGGAGTCGGAGGAGCCCAAAATTGAGAGTGAGAACATGGAACCTAACACCGATCTAGATAGCATATTCTACAACCTTGATCAACCGAGAGACACGATTCACCATAGCTACCCAATGGACATAGTTGATACCAATTTTTTTTACGAAGATGAATCCTTCATATTACAGAGTGTTGTTTTTGAAAACGAATCTAAAAAATTAATTTTTGAAAAGAGATGTAAAAAATAAGAAAAGAAAATATCGTTTAGAAGTTGACCTTGCCAATCTGCAGTCGTCCCAAATCTCTGGACTTCACAGAGAAACTGGAGATGCTCTTCATGATTCCATTGGAGTCATTGAGTCCGAGAATGCCAGACTAAAGGACAAGATCAAGGAATTAGAGGAAGCTTTGATTCCTATGCCATTGCTTGCCAGTCCTTTGGCAATAGCCATGTCTGTGACCCCCTGCACCTCTGCAACAAAGCTAAAAGGATCCTTCATCTTCCTCACATCATGTAGAGGATATGTGGAGAAAAATATTAAGAAAAAAATGGAACTGATTACTGAGGCTTGGGAAACATCACAAATTATGGATTCCCTGGGAAGGAGGGCACATAACTTGCTTGAACTTCTGTAGACAGATTTAAAAAATGAAGAAACTTTCTATTTGGACATGGTCATCCCTTTTTCCTTTCTTGTCAACAATATGGCAGACACGACAAGAAGACAACATGATTTACCCTCCAAAAGTCGTCTCACTCAATTAGAAGCATGCTGGAAAGAGAAGGTGAAGAACTTGTATCTCATCGTCCAATCATGTGAGCAAGCAATATCAAAGAAATAAACATTATTCACAAATCTCACCAAAATAGACTTAGCCAGAAGGACCAACGAGTTCCAGAACCCCATCTTAATCGTCAACTCGTTGGCGTTAACCAAGCAAACTTTCGATAAACAAGTTGATAATTTTAAGGCGTTGTCTTTAGAAAATTTTTACAGGATTCTTGAATATGGTGAAGATCATGTGGACAACTGGCTAGTCCTCTATTCGGTACAAAATCAAGACATTCATCAGGCTCTGTGTAATCTTTCTATTGATCTAAGCGAATTAGAAAATGAACTTTTCAGCATAAAAATCTAGAATGACATCAATGTCGCCCCCTTGAGAAGCTACATTGAAGAATTCGTCGAAACGAACTTGAAGCGGGTCGTCGACGAAAGCCAACAGGAAAAGGCATCAACAAGAAAGTAGAAAAAATACTTATATGTACCATCGTTGTAAGTCCTTTGTTTATCAATCTAGTTATTCAAGCGGGTCGGCGACCAAATCCAACAAGAAAAAGTGTAACACACCCACAATGGGGAAAAACAAAATTTTCGCTTTTCTTAACTCTCTTTAGATTCCCCTTTCTTCAATTGCAGGTTCTTCCAAACCGTAGGCTCTTTCCTGACCCATTTTGAAGGGTTTGAGCCGCAAGTGCTAGCTCTCCATGCTATCTCCTTCCTTCATATGACCTCAAGCTGCGACCACACGCCTATCAAAAGGCACTTCGAGAATTCGCATGTCGGGACTTTGACGTATGAGCCACCCCTGACTCCCCAACTCCCAAGTTTCGAAAGGGTCCCAACGACAGTTAGCTCCCTCCGCTCATGTGACCGTTCCCATGACCACAGGCTTAACCTAAATGGTGTGTTGCAAGTTCTCACGACTTCCGGGTAGTTGGTTCTTCCACACTCCTAATTCCCAAAATGTCAATACTTTAGATCGACGACCCACAACCTGCCCTGATCCAACAACCCAGATCCTTTCACGTATCGCGAGTCCTTAAACCTTGTCATTGACTCCTTCGAGTCGTGAGTCAGCGAAATGATGATCGTTCACCATGCGTCCCTTCTGATGGACGGTTCTGATGATATCGGGATAGCCAAAGGCTGTGATCTTTTCAAGATTTTACACTTCGCGAATTCTCCCGACTCTACTCTTTGACTTCTTCAAGTTGCGAGTAAGAGAAATGGTGAGCTTTCTCCATGTGCCCTCTTTGATGGACGACTATGATCAAATCACGACTTCGCACATCACGAGTTCGAGCAGTATGTTCTTTGACCTTCTTGCTCTATGAGTTAGCGAAATGATGAGCTCTCGCCACGCGTCCCTTCTGATGGATGACACTGATGATTTCAGAACTTGTCTCATGGACCTTCCTCTGGATCCAATGACTATTGGTCCGCACGCTTCAGATCTGACAGCTCAGATCTGTTTTCCTCATATGCTCACTTCTTGTTGTCTGGACGTGGATTTCGACGGTCCAGATCTCTCCTCTGCAGCTAATCTAACGATAGTTGTCGCTCCTCCTCCTGAGTTTGGAATTTCTCCCATCTTGGAAGAATTCTCTAAGTGTTGAAGGCTTTGACCTTTAATTCCTCTGCGAGCCCTGTGACTTTGGGTCTCGTCTATGTTCCCCTTCCCATTGGTTACCTACACTCATCAAATCTTGCGAAGACTATAAGAGTCGAGTCATTAACGCCTACGCTCTTTCCTCAATTTGAACGGTCGTGACAGACCTTGGGTCCTCCCCAACGGATCTCATCCGTTCATCTTCCAAACGAAAGGAAATTCCCTTTTGATACTTGAATCTCACTATCCTCCTGGAGTCTCATTAATTATGAAGGGATTAAGAGATTTGCGCTCTTTCTCCTGGACTTAACGCTTGGAAAAATTATTTTGCGCACCCCTTACGTTCATTCATCAAGTCTAAAACTTAAGTGGTTCTCAATTTTTTCTTGCCTCACAGAGAGCCTGTGCGGATATGCACTACCTCTCCTGAGGTTAATCCACGATGTCCTCGAAGGGAATCATAATGATAGGAGGGTCGACGTGCGTACAGGAAACTATACCTAAGGTCGACGAACTCGCAGTTCACGACTCTAGCTTAAGACACTACAGAACTCAAGCATTTATGAGAACAAGTCATGTTTGTACCATATAATTTCTTACTTGCCTAATTATATAGTCAAGCAGAAATAGAAGGGATACAATATATCCATTAAGCATTCATTCATATTCCTGAAAACATTCACAGTATATCCAATTCATATGCAAGATATCTGATTACTTATCTATTACAGGAGGTAGCCAACTAACTGACTGTGGGTGTGTTGACAGATGAAATTGACCGTCCATCAACTAGAAGAGGGAGTCCGGTCCAGAGTTTTCTAAATAACCCAAGCGGTTTGGTGTAACTCATTCTGACGGGTTTAATGGCTCTGTTAGCCAATCTAAGAATCCTAAAAGAAACGAATAAAAGAGAGAAATAACTAACTAATTACTAAACACTATATATATATATATATATATATATATATGCTCTAATGTAACTGTAGTAGTTGTATTTAAGCAGAAGATATACAAGTCTCATTTATTTACCTGATTTACAGGCTGCAAGTTTTAATCGAAACTTACGAAAATCAATCGAAAAATGATTGCTTTGAAAAACAGATAAAGAAAACACATAAAAATATTTATTGTTTTTCTTTTATAAATTTAAAGAATCTTGCAAAAAAACTAATGAAACATGAACATGTGGATAGTCAAAGATGAACCATACATTCTAGTTTCAATGATATGTAAATGACAGAAAAATACAAAGAAACTATCATGTCAATGAATTAGTGAGGTGTATCCAAGCATCTGCATGAGTGATGAACATCCAACTTCCATGTCCAAAAGATAAATCTGCAATGAACCTTATGATTGTTCTAAATAAATTCAGAACATGTATTGGCAGCTTAGGTTTTAATGAAAGAAAAGGAAACACAAACATAAACCCGTGATCTCATAATTATACATGATTACAACAAGATAAATCTGGAAACAATCTATGCATTTTATCATTCAATTTAAAACTCAAAGATAAATCTCATTATTTAAATCGAAGATATGATCACAACATTTGTATTTTGAGAAGCAAATGATAGATGGTATTTATAATATAAACCTCCTACACATCACTGATCATTTAATCTAAAGATATCAGACCTGCACATGTAACAAGATTAACAAAACATAAATAACAACAATATAAACAAAAGGCTAAAGCCAAAATGCATATATGTCATTCTATTAATTTTTGGAATCACTTATCCATTCTGTAGTCTTGGAAGATTTTTTTTAGAATAATAGACTTTAAATATTGGAAAAATTAATATATAAATGATAATAATTAACCATGTATTGATAAAATACACTAAAACTAATTTAAATCAATGCATAATCAATTATTCAAAGAATATGAAGATATTATAATGAAAATGAAATCATTTTACTCACAGGACAAAAGCCATTAAACAACTTGGAATTTCATATTCTTCTTTAAAAATACTCGTCCATTCTTTCAAAGATTCCAACCATCCATTACTCTATTTGAAAAAAAGAAAAGTTTACAAAATAAATAATATACAAAAGAGAAAGGATTAAAATCCTCCTCTCAATTTCTTGGATCTCCTTTGGCTCTAATCTTTCTCATATATTTATAAAATGAATGAACAGTCTGGACGTCACTAATAATTTTTGTCACCTGAAATTTGTCTCATAAAGAGACCCAAATATCTCTCAAATCGTGCATTTGTTTTGGAAAATCTCTAAGAGGAAGGTAAATGGGTCCATTTTAGTTCTGGGTTTTCAACCATTTCTTCAAATTCCTCACGGTTTGGCTGCAACCAGTCCTGCAAAATCGTCTGTCTGATCTTGACGTCTTTCCAAATGTTATCTGTTGTTGCTCATAAAATTATTTGTAGCAATCCAAAATTATTTTTGGATCAATCATCTTGAACGTATTTGGATAATAAAATCAAGCCATGATCAGATCCGTATCAAATATTTGATAATAAAAACCTGTGAAACAAAAATAAACCTAAATTAATAACCTAAAAATTGTGAATAAAACAAAATCTAGAAAAATAAAAAATGAATTTAAACTAACTATAAGTTCTAAACAAACATTGTTTATATTTTCCTTTCAAATATGATCTTAATTCTAGAAGCTTCAAGTTAATTGAGAAGAGAAAAATATTAATTTTGGTTTTTTACAAAATCAAACAAATGATAGATAAAAAAAAAATTATTTTTTATTATTATTATGAGATGCAAAATGAAAAAAGAATTTAATTAATTAATATCACCAAATGATTTTATGAAAATGAGAAACCAACCAAGATATTATTTGATGAAGTATTGAACACATTATTCAAAATAGTCAAACTTGCTAATGAGCAAAAGAATGAACACATAATCATAATTTAAACGAAAGTAAACATTTGATAAAAATTAACGTTTTTGTTTAAATTGAGTTTTTTATGCTCGTTTCTAACTTTTGACATATACTCTAGTAATGAATGTTTCATACTATAGTGAATGTCTTAAGTTTGTCTCAAAGCAAGCCAAGGCATGGAACTATTTGAAAAGGTTGATTCTGTAGCTCATTATAATTATCAAAATTCTAATGGGGGCCCTTTAAATTTTGTAAAAATTTAAGGGGAGTTGTTGGGGCCCAACAAATGGCGACTTACTGGGTGAAACAATTATCTCTGATCTGGTAAGATTTCATCTGAGGAAGAAAATAATAAGACTGATAAAATGATTTAAGCTCACTGAAGTAAATTCACTCTGAGACCATATAGTATTAGGATAAGCTCAATGTTATAACCAGACAATAAAATTTTCTTTGCAGGGGATTATAACCTGAAATAATGTCTTAATCAAAGAGTCACGATGTTTATAAAAGAACTTTAATACTGTTGACAGAGCCACTGCTGCCAGCAAGCGTCCATAGCCTCGACAGGGATGTCATTTAACCCACTCAAATGCTTTAATCCCATCCAATAGTTGTATCCACATGATGTATACTTCCATAAAAGCTAATTTAAAAACATATACCTGCTACCTATCGACCTGACATTGCTTCGTTGCCAGTAGGCCTGTTCAGTACCCTGACGAAGTTGTCTTGGTATCATGTGTGCATTTATCCGCTGCCATCGAGCCTGTTCAGTACCCCGACAAGTTTACACACACTTCCCACACTTAACTGCTTCCAACCCTCTTATGACACTTTTAAATAATAATACAATTATAGATTTCTTGATGACAAAGAGAGCGGGGTGATACTGGAGGTTAATTGCAATACAAGTGAATAGTTGACCATGTAATTTTTTTTCTTTCAAAATTGGAAGTTTTATCATGGTTTTATAGATTTTAGATTTCCTTTAAGAAATCATCTAGAGAATGGGGAAGCACTTAAAAGTGATTCCTTAAGAATATGGACGACGTAAAAAGTTTAAAGATCATCGTAATTCTCAAAAATTTAAACCATATCTCCAGTATAATACTCTGGCAAAGAAAATTTGAGGACAAAATGAAAGTGACAATTGACTTAAAAATCAATTGTTTGAGCTATATCTTAATATCAAGACCTCTTTGAACTATTTCACATTGCTTGAAAAACACAAATCTTAAAATAAATGCTTCATTCGACAATATCTCTTTGATCAGAAATATATTGATTCAAAAAGAAAGATAAGAAGAAAACTCATTCAAAATAATCAAAGAAAACAAAAATACACAACAAACCAAATCAAATTTTATTAATGAGATTCAAAATAAGAAGTACACAAATTCAAAACAGCAAAAGAAAACATTTCAAGAAACGATTTTGGCCAAAGATAAACTTGATCTTTTGGATCCACTAGCATCTCATTGTAAAATAAAGGAAGAACTAAATCATATAAAATATCATGTGCGAGCAAGTTCTTTTCTTAAGATAGTGATGCATGAGATGCTACTTTGACCAAGCATTATTATTAAAAATAAAAGAGACTAAAAGAAAATAGAAAAATCCTTATTAAGATGAGTGCAGTCCTACTCGTGGCACCTTGGGTCAAGGTTGAATTGATAGTTCAAATTTACTTATCTCTTTACTTTCCATTTAAAATTTTCATGATGATACTGCGATTTTGAAAAGAAATATTCAACGAAAAGCAGAGAGAAAAAGATTTAAAGTGAACTTCCCTGACAACATTCATATTATGGTTCTCTTGGTGTGCCCGCTTGTGTTCATAACTACATTATTACAAAGAGAAAAACTGAGAAATAAAACTAAAAGAAAACCTACTCCTAAACCTACTCTAACTACTAAATATATCAAAACGCTAAGTAAAATCGTATTTCCAATGAAGCCATAAGAGCATCTTCAATCCTGCAAGGCATATAAAGTCAAAAATTAGAATAAAATAATGTAGTATTTGCATATACAAAAGAAATATGTCATGCTTACCTCCTATATATTCTCTTAAAAATAAAACAAGCACGACCTTACCATTCTTTTGAAACTTCTTGATGTATGAATCCTCTAACCATTTTGCAATCTGGTCGTGATATGAGTCATAATGGCATGGAATAGTGCAAGCAAGTTTGGAAAACTTGTCAATATTATGGAGCCCTGACATAACCATCTGCCAAAGCCAAAATGCCCCATCCTCCTGACAATTCTCCAAGTGTTCATCAATTTCTTCACACGGAGGATCTAAAAAAATCATGTGATGCTTACTTCCTATATATTTAGGTAGAAACAAATCAAACACAACTTTATCTTTATTATGAAGATTTTTTAGATACGAATCTTCAAGCCATTCTAAGATCATGTCATAAAAATTAGGATGCAAACTATGACTTTGATGAAATGGATATATCAATGGGGAACACATCATAAGAGGATTCATGACATCAGTTATATTATTGGTTCGAACGCTTCCTTTGATGAGATTGATCGTTTCAAAATGTGAAGCATAAACATTAAAATTCGAACTAATCAAAGAACGAATATGAAATGTAGAATATTTGATTTCCATAAGGATGAGTGCATTGTCTTTTTCAAAAATAAATCGTGTAAAATTCGAGTGATGAAAGTGAAAGAGCATCAAATCCAACTTGATAAGTGTTATGTTTGGAATTAGTTTCACCAAATTTTGGCATATAAAAAAGATTGTATTGTGGTGGCAAAGAGTAAGATACTGTGGGTAAAGTATCAAATCCACCAGAATCTAAGAAGAGATCAGGATATAAAGAGTAAAAGGAATCAGAAATAAGCACATGAAAATAATATCTTGAGCTATGATATTTAACAATGGTATTCTCAAAACATTCCTCTTCATTTTCCTTACAACTTTCACTTTGTTTTGGTGATAAATTCTTCAACATAATATGATCATCTAAAGTTGCCTCCTGTACGATAGATAATTCAAAACTTTCATGAAAAACATCTGATCTTTCATGTTGATAAGGTACGATTTGTAGATGAGGGTTTAAGGTTTCTTCTTCCAATTGCAGATCTACATCTCTAATTAGTTTCATTGGAATGTTAGAATGCTTAATATCATTTCCATCACCCAAGTTTTCTTCAATAACTGGATTTAAATACTGATTAGAGCAAGAGTTAAGAGAACGAGGACATTCATCTTGACCCAACATCGAATCTTCTTCCACGATGGTCAAGGACTGAAAATACAATGATTCAGAGGAAAAACCAATTTGATTGTCAGTAAGAACATTTTCAATAGATTCTACCTCCCTTGCTTGTTCAACATTTTCGGATGGATCCCTCTCATCCAGTGAACACAATTATTCTTGCAATTGAGTGATAGTATTTGTAACTGCTTCATCATTTGCGATTGAATATGACTGGATGCAAGCATCATAGAGGAGATTTAATACAAATGACATGTCATCAAGATTAAATTTACAAAAAACATGATGGATTCTTGTCGAAAATCCTTTTGAAAATGAATCGCCATTGATTAGCAAAGTCTGAAATTCTTCACATAATTGATTGTAATCATAGATTTCAAAAGAATTTAAAAATTCATCTACAAACTGAAACCAATAAAAAATGTGATATGCTGGAAAAGAATCAAACCAATGTTTAATCCGACCCCTGAAAGTAAAAGCAAACAATTTGCACAAAACCTTTAAATCAGAAATATCATGCTTGATGCATTTACACCAAAACTTGTTAATATGGTATTTTGTAGATACATTCCCCCCCACCATCAAAGGTGACTTTGGACAAGAGAGAGATTGTCTTGTTGGGAATATCAGGTAATGAGAAGTGGAAAGCATGTTTCAACACAGTGATTTGGGGAGCCATGGGAAATTAATTAAATTAAAAAAAAAAAAAAAACTCCTATAAGGCCAGCTTGTCAGTCTAGCCCTCCTTCTAGTGTCATTTGTTGACGGGTGAAATTGACTGTCCATCAACTGGAAGAGTGAGTCCGGTCCGGAGTTGTCTAAATAACCCAAGTCGTTTGGTGTAAATCGTTCTGACGGGTTTAATGGCTCCATTAGCCAATCTAAGAATCCTAAAAGAAATGAATAAAAGAGAGAAATAACTAACTAATTACTAAACACTATATATATATGCTCTAATGTAATTGTAGTAGTTGTATTTAAGCAAAAGATATACAAGTTTCGTTTATTTACATGATTTACAAGCTGCAAGTTTTAATCGAACCTTACGAAAATCAATGGAAAAATGATTGCTTTGAAAAATAGATAAAGAAAGCACATAAAAATATTTATTGCTTTTCTTTTATAAATTTAAAAAATCTTGCAAAAAAACTAATGAAACATGAATTTGTGGATAGTCAAAGTTGAACCATACATTCTAGTTTCAATGCTATGTAAATGACAGAAAAATACAAAGAAACTATCATGTCAGTGAATTAGTGAGGTGTATCCAAGCATCTACATGAGTGATGAACATCCAACTGCCATGTCCAAGAGATAAATCTGTAATGAACCTTATGACTATTCTAAATAAATTCAAAACATGTATTGGCAGCTTAGGTTTTGATGAAAGAAAAAGAAACACAAACATAAACCTGTGATCTCATAATTATACATGATTACAACAAGATAAATATGGAAGCAATCTATGCATTTTATCATTCAATTTAAAACTCAAAGATAAATCTCATTATTTAAATCGAATATATGATCACAATATTTGTATTTTGAGAAGCAAATGATAGATGATATTTATAATATAAACATCCTACACATCATAAATCATTTAATCTAAAGATATCAGACCTGCACATGTAACAAGATTAACAAAACATAAATAACAACAATATAAACAAAAGGCTAAAGCCAAAATGCATATATGTCGTTCTATTAAGTTCTGGAATCACTTGTCCATTCTGTAGTCCTGGAAGAATTTCTTTGGAATAATAGACTTTAAAGATTGGAAAAATTAATATATAAATGATAATAATTAACCATGTATTGATAAAATAGACTAAAGCTAATTTAAATCAATGCATAATCAATTATTCAAAGAATATGAAGATATTATAATGAAAATGAAACCATTTTACTCACATGACAAAATCCATTAAGCAACCTGGAATTTCTTAATCTTCTTTAAAAATACTCGTCCATTCTCCCAAAGATTCTAACCATGCATTACTCCATTTGAAAAGAAGAAAAGTTTACAAAAGAGAAAGGATTAAAATCCTCCTCTCAATTTCTTGGATCTCCTTTGGCTCTGATCTTTTTCATATATTTATAAAATGAATGAACAGTCTGGGCGTCACTAATAATTTCTGTCACCTGAAATTTGTCTCATAAAGAGACCCAAATATCTCTCAAATCGTGCATTTGTTTTGGAAAATCTCTACACGGAAGGTAAATGGATCTATTTTGGTTCTGGCTTTTCAACCGTTTCTTCAAATTCCTCACGGTTTGGCTGCAATCAGTTCTGCAAAATCGTTTGTCTGATCTTGACGCATTTCCAAATTTTATCTGTTGTTGCTCATAAAATTATTTGTAGCAATCCAAAATTATTTTTGGATCAATCATCTTGAACGTATTTGGATAATAAAATCAAGCCATAATCATATCGGTATCAAATATTTGATAATAGAAACCTGTGAAACAAAAATAAACCTAAATTAATAACCTAAAAATTGTGAATAAAACAAAATCTAGAAAAATAAAAAATGAATTTAAACTAATTATAAGTTCTAAACAAACATTGTTTATATTTTTCTTTCAAATATGATCTTAATTCTAGAAGCTTCAAGTTACTGGAGAAGAGAAAAATATTAACTTTGGTTTTTTACACAATCAAACAAATGATAGATAATTCTTTTTTTATTTTTTATTATTATTATGAGATGCAAAATGAAAAAATAATTTAATTAATTAATATCACCAAATGATTTTATGAAAATGAGAAACCAACCAAGATATTATTTGATGAAGTATTGAACACATTATTCAAAATAGTCAAACCTGCTAATGAACAAAAGAATGAACACATAATCATAATATAAACGAAAATAAACATTTGATAAAAATTAACGTTTTTGTTTAAATTGAGATTTTTATGCTCGTTTCTAACTTTTGAAATATACTCTAGTAATGAATGTTTCATACTATACTGAATGTCTTAAGTTTGTCTCAAAGCAAGCCAATGCATGAAACTATTTGAAAAGGTTGATTCTGTAGCTCATTATAATTATCAAGATTCTAATGGGGGCCCTTTAAATTTTGTAAAAATTTAAGGGGAGTTGTTGGGGCCCAACAGGGTGTTCGACCTTCCACCCGACCATAGGCTCAGAGGAATTCATTCTTAGCACTCTGTCCACCCCCGTACCAAGCCATGATATCATCAGGGAGTTCTCACAGTTCTCAAGAGTGCTCCCTCTATTCCAGCTTTTGCTCAAGTTCTATTCTTTGCAGTTCTCAAAGATTTCTCTCTATTATGGCCTCATTGAGGTTCATCAGATGCTCACCCCAGAATCAGAATCACAGCCTTCTAATCATGCTCTCCAAGAGAACTCCGTGCATCTCCCTTACGAGCTTCCGCTCCTATCTGGTCTCCCCTCTCTCTTGCTACCTCCGTGTGTATAACTGTTACCTTCCTTCTGTCAGAAGGAAGCTCAGGTCTGCCTGGTCTGTCAAACCCCGCAGTGATTTGGGCTGACTTCCTGCAGCTAGACCATGCTCCCATTCATAGGGGTAGTTGGTAATTCAACCACCGGTCCTTTCTTCCTTAACTGTTTTCCCTCTTCTAGTTATATCATAGCCAGTACTTTCAAGGCTCTACCCCAACAGTGAGTTATTTGGAAACTTGACGCAGGCGCACCCGCTAGGCACGTCCGCTCACAGGATCTTTCTTCCTTCCTCGGTCCGCAGAACTGAGAGGCTCTTCTATTTCCCTATCGAGAAATTCTCACCCACATCACTCTCTCGTGGGATCTCCCCTTCTTCTATCGGGAAATCAATGCTGGCCTTTTACTCTGTTATCGGGGTTCCTTCCCATCGGGATTTTGGCACTTGCAATGTCCAAACAACTTACTTTACCGATCCCCGATATGCTCCTTCACTGCCTTAGCCCTTCCTGGCTAAGCCTTTACTCCATGTGACCGCTTTCTATAAGACCACAGCCTTATATCCCTTTCCATCGGGGTTTCTGACTTCAAAAATCCCGATGCGCTCAAATTCTCATTAGCCCTCCAGGCTAAGCTCTTGGTCCACGTGACCTCCCCTTATATGATCGTAGTCATATCCTTTATTGGGGTTCGGGGTTTCGAGTGTCGAAATGCACCAAACCTCTTGTTAACAAAATCCCCGATTTTCCGATTCATAGATTCCCGATATGACGTCACCAGGACGCCCTTCCACCGTAACCAAAATCAATGACGGTGAGCAGTCACTGAGATCAACGGCTCCAGATATCCCTCGGGGTTTCACAACTTCAAGTGCTGAAATACTTTGGCCTTCGATTTCCCCGATTTCACTAATGTCGATTTCCCGATCACTTCGATCTTGGCCATGTGTCCTCTAGGATGGACGGTTCTCACCGCTCCTCGCTATTTCGCGATTCGCGATTTCAAAATGCGTAAACACCTCGTTACCAGGATCCCCGATATCTCGATGACCCAAACACCAATAGATGACTTCCTTGTCAGGACATTTCCCAATGGCTCTGATTGCTGCCATGCGTCCCCTCCAAACGGACGCTTCAGATTAACTCTCGGGATTTCGCAATTTTTTATGTCTTGGACGCCTCGTCCCTAGGACTTGCGAAATGCCGAACTCCGACTCCCTTCAGATCTCTGACACACGTCCCCTCAAGATGGACGGTTCAGGGTTCTCCTCGCGGTTTCAAGACTTCTGATGTCCCGATTTTCACGACCTCAGGAATCCCGATTTCCCGAGTGCCGATATGCCGACTTTCTTAGGATTTCTAACACCTATCCCAAGTGGATGGATGGTTCAGATTTTCCCTCGGGTTTTCGCCAACTGCAAAGACAAAACACTTACTTGTGCGAGTTCCGATGACCGAAACACCGATGGGCTTCCAATCTTCACCACGTGTCCTCTTAAGATGGATGGCTCTGGTTCAACCTTGGGATTTCGAGACTTTGATGCCCAATGTCACAATTCCTTTGTTAAATTAGAACCTCGATCGCCGAAACGCCGATGGGTTGTCGATGACTGCTACCTGTCTCCTCAAGATGGACAGCTCAGATTGACTCCGAGATTTTCACTATGAAAATTCCCGATCACTCATCCTCGTGACTCCCGATTTCGCAAATGCCGAAATTCCGATAGCCACGCCTCTCATCGGAATTTTCCCCCTCCTGTTCAAGAAGCTTAAACTCCGTGCAACTCCTGGTTGATCCAACGACTGATGGGTGTTTGAACGAGATCTGACGGTCCACAATCTCTGGAGCTTGAACTCCGGACAGAGCCGTAAACCCACTCGCTCCTCTGGCAGATCTAATGGATGACGGGATTTCGCTAATCCTCCTCGCTGATTCTTGACCGTCGATTCCTTCCCTTGACGAGATTGAAATCATTATCCCTCCTGAGCTTCCACCAAACTCTGAATCTTCACGAAGACTCTTGCGTGCAATCCTTACGACAATTCTCAACCACTTCCTAGTGTTGAGTTTTCCCGACTCTACGCACACCTACAGCAACAGTCCTTCAATACTTAGCTCAGATTCACTACTGAGACTCTCCTTAGCCTGCACACTCCTTGCACAGCTCGTATAACCCAATTTCACTTCTGGATGAGTGAGAACAAGAGTTAAACTATCTGAGTCTTCTGTCAACGCACTCCTTGCGGATGACTTCAACTGCACTCCTTGCAGGAATCCTTGCTCAGATAGAGAAACAATTGAAACTCATTTCTTCTCCCTTCAGACTTCAAAATCAAACCATGAAATCACATACACAACATATAAAAGCAAATGTATACCAGGAAGCAAACATTCAAGAGCATAACATCAATACACAGAGAACAACACAAACCTTGAATTTGAATCAATATTTTTCTATTAATCCAAATATCAGTACATGGGTGTTTCTGCACAACTCTTTGCTTCTCGTCTATGCTCCAATGCTTCTAACTATTCCTGAATAATGTTACAATGCACAGTGAGGGTGTCTATATCCATTTTCCTTCCACTCCTTCTAAAACTGTCTAATCTAATATTAAATTCTACCTACTTACATAAATGCCTTCGACCTACTATGGACGAGAACGGATCGCTCAAGGTCCAATACAATGCATAAGTACGCCTATTCTTAACTATCACATTTAAGTTTGGCGCATCCCTTTTTCAAAAGTTTAAACAATTTAACATATTCTCAAAATGTGTGGCGCTTGCCCCCACGCTCGCTTGATGTTGACGATGCTCCTGCATCATACTCCCTCACTTGAAAATTTTCATGGGATCCTATCCATGAGCTCCTGCACGGTCTGTCCATGCTTCAGTATATCTGCTTCAGTCTCCCAGCTGGCATCTTCAACTGGGTGGCCCTTCCACTTGACCAAATATTCAAAATATTGTTTCCTTCTGGTCTTCTTACCCACTCGTTTATCCAGTATCTGTTCCATCTGTGGCTTCTCTGCAACTGGCATCTACTTCTGCCACTAAACCTCTGGTTGTTAACCACTTGTTCCTGCTTCCTCAGCTTTGTATGGGTATAAATATGAGACATTGAATATCGGAGAAATTCTGATTCCATCGGGTAATTCAATCTCATAAGCATTCTCTCCCATTTTTTTCAAGACCTTGCATGGTCCGATTTTCTTCATTTTCAATTTATTGTATGTTCCTCTCGGGAACCTTTCTCTTCTTAAGTGCGCTAGAATTAATTTACCAACCTCGAACTGAAGTTGTCTCTTCCACTGGTCGGCTCTGTGCTTATATTCGTGACTTGAATCTAGCAGTCACTGCTTCACCTGGCCGTGAAGTTCTTTCATCGCCTCTGTGAACTCTTCGACACTTGCGCTCCTAGTCACAGTCTGTTCCGAATCCATTAATTCAGAAACTCCTCTCAGCTGCATGCCATACACAACTTGAAATGGACTTTTGCCTGTGCTCCTGTTCACTGAGTCGTTATACGCAAACTCTGTCTGCGACAATATGCTATCCCACTGGTTGTGGTGCTCTGTCACCAAGCTTCTCAACAAGTCTCCCAGACTTTTGTTCACCACTTCCATTTGTCTATCCGTCTGAGGATGATAGGCAGAACTAAACATCAAGTTAGTCCCCATCTTCTTCCATAGTGTCCTCCAGAAATGTCCCACGAACTTTGTATCTCTGTCCGAAACTATACTTCTGGGTAAGCCGTGAAGTCGAACGACCTCTTTGAAAAACAAATTTGCGATGTGAGTCACATCACTGGTTTTTTGGCATGGGATAAAATGTGCCATCTTGGAAAACCTATCCACTACCACAAAGACTGAATCAAATCCTCGTTGCGTCCTTGGCAATCCCAATACAAAATCCATGCTGATTTCATCCCACGGCCTCTCTGGTATGGGTAATGGTTGATAGAATCCCGCATTCTGTTTCCTCCGCTTCGAATGATGGCAAATTCTGCATCTATCTACAAACCTCATGACCTCTAACCACATCCCTGGCCAAAAGTATGACTCACTCAACTTTGCAGATGTTTTATCATGACCAAAGTGTCCGGCCAATCCTCCGTTGTGTTTCTCCTTTAGCAGATTCTCCCTCATGGAGCAATTTGGAATACAACTGATTTCCCTTGAACAACAATCCTTCCTGGATCACGTACTCTATCCACTGGCTTCTGTCTCCGAGAACTGGGTTCTCAGCTGCTCCATACGCTTCTTTAAAATCTTGATCATCTGCATACATGACCCTGAGATCATCAAAGCCTAACGTCTTGACTTTGAACTCCTGCAACAGCAAACACTTCCTGCTCAAAGAATCAGCCACTTTGTTAGCAGTACCCGAAATATGCTTAATTACAAAAGTGAAATTATGCATGTATTCAACCCATTTAACATGCCTCTGATTCAACTTCTCCTGTTGAGTCACAAATTGTAATGCATGGTTATCACTATACAAAACAAATTCCTTTGGAATCAAATAGTGCCTCCATTTTTTCAATGCCTGTATGATGGCATAAAATTCCTTATCATATGTGGAATACTTCACCTTCACTTCATTCAGCATCTCGCTGAAATATGCAATCGGTCTGTCCTCCTGGCTCAAGACCGCTCCTATTGCAAATCCGCTTGCATCACATTTCACCTGAAATGCCTTTTGAAAATCCGGCAGCACCAGAATTGGTTGTTCCGTAATCTTTCGTTTGAACAAATTGAAGCACTTCTCAGCCTCTTCAGTCCAGTGAAAATATTTATGTCTTTTCTTCACTGTATCCATCATCGCTGCACTAATTCCACTGAAATTCCTGATGAATTTCCGGTAGAAACTAGTCAGTCCATGAAAACTTCTCACTTCAAAAATATTTCTCGGTGATGGCCAATTTTTAATTACCTCCACCTTATCTGGATCCATCCTCAGTTCATCTGCAGATATAACAAAACCCAGATAAATGAGCTCTGTCTTCATAAACGAGGATTTCTTCATGTTTATCAACAACTTCTCCTGTTGTAGCTTCTTCATTACTGTAGCTAAATGCTTCAGATGTTCCGCCTTTGTCTTGCTGAAAATCAGTATATCATCTAGATATACGATAACAAATTTTCCGATGAAATCCTTCAGGACTTCATTCATCAACCTCATAAAGGTACTCGGTGCATTTGTTAAGCCAAATGGCATAACAATCCATTCATACAAACCTTCGTTTGTCTTGAATGTTGTTTTCCATTCATCACCTTCTCTCATGCGAATCTGGTGATATCCATTCTTCAAATCAATCTTTGAAAACAATTTTGCTCCACTTAAGAAATCCATCAAATCATCCATCTGCGGCAATGGAAACTTGTACCTGATGGTTATCTTGTTGATGGCTCTTGAGTCGGTACACATTCTCCAACCTCCATCTTTTTTTGGACTGAGTACCGTTGGAACGGCACACGGACTCAAGCTTTCCCTAACCAGTCCTTTATCTAACAACTCATGGACCTGTCTTTTAACCTCTTCATTCTCCTGCGGTGTCAATCTGTACGCAGCTTTGTTTGGTAAACTGGCTCCTGGTATGAGATCAATGTGATGAATCACACTTCTCATCGGTGGCAACGAACGAGGTAATTCGTCCACTACTATATCAGCGAACTCTTCCAGCAGTCCCTGAACTTCTTCTGGCAAATCGTCCACCCTTGTGCTAGACAGAACAATCTTCGGTTTTCTGACCACAAAGAGTTGTGGTTCGTCCTTCTTCTTAACCTCCCTAAGAAATTCCTTCCCACTCATGAGAAGTATTGTATTGCTTACTTCCGGCTTCACCTCTTTATCCTCAACTGGATGCAACATATGAGTTCTCCCATTCTTCTCCAGGGTGTATGTGTTCATCCTTCCATCATGAATCACATTTCTATCATATTGCCATGGTCTGCCCAGCAATAAATGATAGACATCCATAGGAATAACATCACATAGTATTTTATCATTATACCCTCCTATTTTGAATTCAACTAAACACTGTTTAGTGACATTTACCTGATGTCCCTTCTGTAGCCATGAAACTTTGTATGGACTCGGGTGATCAGTCATATCCAGCTCCAGCTTTTCTACCATCTCGGTTGAAACGAGATTATCAGTGCTACCGCTGTCCACGATAACCTTGCATACCCTATCCTTGGTCTTGCAAGCAGTCCTAAAAAGTCTGGTCCTTTGAACTAAGCTTTCCACCTCTTTCTCTGGTGTCAAAAGGAATCTTTGCATCACCAACGATCTTCTGCCTTCTGCGTATTCTGCCTCAACATCTCACCTCTGTGCCTCGGCGATGTGAGTCTCTCCACTGTCCTTCTTTTTCTCTTGACACTCGAATGACCTGTGCCCATTTTTCCCACACGTGAAGCATGTGATTATTCCTCTTCCTCTTCCTCTACCTCTGGTACGAGGAAACCTATTATTATCAGCATATCCTCCTCTCTGCTCTGTATGTTGTCCTCTTTGCTCTGCGTATTTCCCTCACTACGAACTTCCACCTCTCTCTGTTCGAGTCTGAGGTTTCTTCCAGTCGTCCTTGGGCTTCTGGTATTTATCTTGGGCAACCGATTTGCCTTTGGGCTGACTTCTGCCTCGGCCTCGTTGACCTTGCTTATGGCTCAGCTTCTCTTCAGCTTTCAAAGCCATTTGATAGGCATCCTCCACCGTTCGGATGGTTTCCATGCTCATCTCATCCTGGATTTCATATCTTAGGCCATTCATATACCTGGCAACTTTCTCATCATCGCTCTCCCGATGACCAGCCCTGATGTTCAGTTGATAGAATTCCTCCGTGTATTCTTTTACTGTCATCAGCTTCTGTCTCAGGTTTTGCATCCTCCTAAACAGAGTGATTTGATAATCTCTCGGGATGAACTTTGCCTTCATCTTCGCAATCATTCGATCCCAACTTTTAATTTTCTTCTTGCCCTTGCAGCGTCTATCTGTTTGTAGCTCGTCCCACGATGATGCTGCGTGTCCCTTCAATCTCGTGACAGCATGCCTGACTTTCTTATCCTCTTCGACATCTTCATAGTCGAAGTAAGTGTCTAGAGCTCTAATCTAGTCTAGAAGCTCTTCCACATCTAGATTTCCCTCATAAACTGGAATGTCCATTTTTACCTTTGTACTCATTCTTGCAACAACTTTAAATAAGCGTTCACTTTCTGCATCTTCCGCTGGGATTTATTCTTCTCCATGTCCAACATCATCTTCATTTTCGGATTCACTGATATCTCCTGCATCAACTTTTCTCCTTTGTCTTATATCCATGTCCACAATCATAAAGCGTAAGTTATGCAGCTCTCTTTCTACTTCTGGATTCTGCACTTGCCTACCCCTTCCTCTGGGTGTTTCCCTTTCCTCCCCTGAATCGGGTGATTGCCTATCCCTTCTCCTCGACGGCATGATGAAATTCTCCTTCCCTTTTCTGCTTTAGAAAGCAAAGAAGCTTTTCTACAGTCTGATACCACTTGACGCAGGCGCACCCGCTAGGCACGTCCTCTCATAGGATCTTTCTTCCTTCCTCGGCCCAAAGAACTGAGAGGTTCTTCTATTTCCCTATCGGGAAATTCTCACCCACAACACTCTCTCGTGGGATCTCCCCTTCTTCTATCGGAAAATCAATGTTGGCCTTTTACTCTGTTATCGGGGTTCCTTCCCATCGGGATTTTGGCACTTGCAATGTCCAAACAACTTACTTTACCGATCCTCGATATGCTCCTTCACTGCCTTAGCCCTTCCTGGCTAAGCCTTTAGTCCATGTGCCCGCTTTCTATAATACCACAGCCTTATATCCCTTTCTGTCGGGGTTTCTAACTTCAAAAATCCCGATGCGCTCAAATTCCCGTTAGCCCTCCAAGCTAAGCTCTTGGTCCACGTGACCTCCCCTTATATGACCGTAGTCATATCCTTTATCGGGGTTCAGGGTTTCGAGTGTTGAAATTCACCAAACCTCTTGTCAACAGAATCCCCAATTTCCCGATTCGCAAATTCTCGATATGACGTCACCAGGATGCCCTTCCACCGTAACCAAAATCAACGACGACGAGCAGTCGCTGAGATAAACGACTCCAGATCTCCCTCGGGGTTTCACGACTTCAAGTGCCGAAATACTTTGGCCTTCGATTTCCCCGATTTCACTAATGTCGATTCCCCGATCACTTCGATCTCGGCCACGCGTTCTCTAGGATGGACGGTTCTCGCCGCTCCTCGCTATTTCACAATTTCAAAATGCGTAAACACCTCGTTACCAGGATCCCCGATATCCTGATGACCCAAACACCGATAGATGACTTCCTTGTCGGGACTTTTCCCGATGGCTCCGATTGCTGCCACGCATCCCCTCCAGACGGACGCTTCAGATTAACTCTCAGGATTTCATGATTTTTGATGTCTTGGACGCCTCGTCCCTAGGACTTGTGAAATGCCAAACTCCAACTCCCTTCAGATCTCTGACATGCGTCCCCTCAAGATGGACGGTTCAGGGTTCTCCTCGCGGTTTCGAGGCTTCTAATGTCTCGATTTTCACGACCTCAGGAATCCCGATTTCCCGAGTGTCGATATGCCGACTTTCTTAGGATTTTTGACACCTGTCCCAAGTGGATGGACAGTTCATATTTTCCCTCAGGTTTTTGCCAACTGCAAAGCCAAAACACTTACTTGTGCGAGTTCCGATGACTGAAACACCGATGGGCTTTCGATCTTCACCACGTGTCCTCTTAAGATGGACGGCTCTGGTTCAACCTCAGGATTTCGAGACTTTGATGCCTGATGTCACAATTCCTTTGTCAACTTAGAACCTCGATCGCCAAAACGCCGACGGGCTCTCGATGACTGCCACCTGTATCCTCAAGATGGACGGCTCAGATTGACTCCGGTATTTTCACTATGAAAATTCCCGATCACTAGTCCTCGTGACTCCCGATTTCGCGAATGCCGAAATTTCGATGGCCACGCCTCTCGTCGGAATTTTCCCCCTCCTGTCCATGAAGCTTAAACTCTGTGCAACTCCTAGTTGATCCAACAGCTGACGGGTTTTTGAACGAGATCTGAAGGTCAACAATATCTGGAGCTTGAACTCTAGACACAGTCGTAAACCCACTCTCTCCTCTGGCAGATCTAACGATTGACAGGATTTCGCTAATCCTCCCCGTTGATTCCTGACCGTCGATCCCTTCCCTTGACGAGCTTGAAATCATTATCCCTCCTGAGCTTCCACCAAACATTGAATCTTCACGAAGACTCTTGCGCGCAATCCTTGCGGCAATTCTCAACCACTTCCTAGTGTTGAGTTCTCCCGAATCTGCGCACACTTGCAGCAACAGTCCTTCAATACTTAGCTCAGATTCACAACTGAGACTCTTCTTAGCCTGCGCACTCCTTGCACGACTCGTATAACCTAATTTCACTTCTGGGTGAGTGAGAAAAAGAGTTAAACTATCTGAGCCTTCTGTCAACGCACTCCTTGTGGACGACTTCAACTGCACTCCTTGTAGGAATCCTTGCTCAGATAGAGAAACAATTGAAACTCATTTCTTCTCCCTTCAGACTTCAAACTCAAACCATGAAATCACATACACAGCATATAAAAGCAAATGTATACCAGGAAGCAAACATTCAAGAGCATAACATCAATACACAGAGAACAACACAAACCATGAATTTGAATCAATCTTTTTCTATTAATCCAAATATTAGTACATGGGTGTTTCTGCACAGCTCTCTTCTTCTCTCCTATGCTCCAATGCTTCTAACTATTCCTGAATAATGTTACAATGCACAGTGAGGGTGTCTATATCCGTTTTCCCTCCACTCCTTCTAAAACTGTCTAATCTAATATTAAATTCTAACTACTTACATAAATGCCTTCGACCTACTATGGACGAGAACGGATCGCTCAAGGTCCAATACAATGCATAAGTACGCCTCTTCTTAACTATCACATTTAAGTTTGGCGCATCCCTTTTTCAAAAGTTTAAACAATTTAACATATGCTCAAAATGTGTGGCGCTTTCCCCCACGCTCGCTTGATGTTGACGATGCTCCTGCATCACAACTCAAACAATAATACATTTATATTGTCCACATGCCTCAGCATGGTAATCCTATTTTATGATTAATTACAAGATGGGGGAAACAGGGTGTTACAATTCCCTCCCCCTTAAAGGAACACCGTCCTCGGTGTTCTTTCTCAAAACACCTGTCACGCCTTTCTCATTCAACCACTTCAGAAGTCTTGACCTTCGTCATCGGTCATGTCCTCTTTTAGGATCTTAGGCTTCGTCATCTACCTTCAATAATTCTTGGACAACAAGCACATCAATCAGAATTTTGTGTGAAAACATCTTACTGTTGTTCAAAATTCAAAAGGAAAATTTCATAATCTTAGCACAATACTTATCTGTGCAGTTTGTGGATCTGTATCCACATGGTAGTTTTGTTATCCATGCTCATCGCTTTCCTTGATGTACTCATTGGGTGCATGATTCCAATTCAATAGTTCACAAGAGCTATAATGATTTCATCTTCCTTTCTAAGGTTTTTTCGCACGGGAAACTACCCACTGTGTGCATGATCCCAATAGTTTACAATAATTATTAAGGTCTCCTCTTCCTTGCGGTCACTCACCCTCCAGGCTCAGGCTCGGGCATCCCCTTCACTACTATACAGTGCCTCGGGCGATCCATCTTGCCCTATCAAGGATTTCTTGCACAGGAAAATTTTAGAGACTCTATCGAGTCTTACAGTCGAGGCATCCCTCAGACTTGCTCTGCCGAGGCGTACCTCCGGCTTGTGTTACCTCAACACAATAATTTTCAGGCGATCATGGCTTATCACGAGGTTTTCATGGCTCAACAGTAGCCATGTTTATCGTTCTCAGTTGTGAAAGCCTTCATCTGTCCTTTCTGGACAAATCTTTTCTTCTCACCTGTATCACAGGTACACAAGATTCGTGAGACATCATTATAAATTCTAACTTTCAGAATTCTATTGCAAATCTGTCACCTACAAATTTCCTATTCCACAATTTGTTTTCATATTTGTTCCGCACAGGAACCAGATTCATAATTATGGGACTTTCCTTCCCATAACATTTTAGCTCAGCAGGAAATCGGTCTTCTTTATGGGCTTACAGTATTTCCATATCCAAGACTCCTTCTCCCTGCAATCATTCATCGGATAATCAAATTGTTAGTTCTCATGCACATACATTTTTATCGCACCTTTTCAACTTCATCACAACAATTTCAGAATGGTGCATACTAACAATCAAATTCACTTTCTCAAAAGGAAATACCATTCCTTGCAGTTTGGCTCAGCAGACAATTGGTCTTTCCTATGGGCTTACCTTACTGCCATATCCATGACCCTCTACTTCCTGCAATTCATTCTTCAATCAACCAAACAAATTGTTAGATTTTTCATGTACATATATATATATATATATATATATATATATATATATATATATATATATATATATATATATATATATATATATATATATATTTATTTTTTTCAAAACGTAATTCAACATTTCAAAGGGTTTTAAAAAATGTGCCACTATCCATGGCCACATTCATACCCAATGCACTCTTGCATTGTTATTCAAGTTTGTCACACTTTATGACCGGTTCTTGGCCATGGGGTGTTGGAATTTAACCAAACTTTTCTTCATATGGTTTATTCGTTTTCATTCATTCTTATAGCAAGACCATATTTCCTGCTATAGGCCGATCACGATCCCAAATTAGTACACATGAAACTTAAAAGTTTCGCATGAATGCACCCAAGTATTATGCCTTCATTAATAACCAGGGTGCCAACACTCATGGCCACCCAAATTTGGTTTTCTCTAACACCTATACAATGTGAGTAGAAATGTTGGAAGGTCCTCCTTCCTCAATGGGAAATCCATTATTTGTCCTTTATGCAAATATGCATTTCCTTGAAGTAATTCCATGCAATGTGCTATCTATGAGTACTTTTGCTTCCAATCGTTCCTTGATTGGTCCATGTGTTCATGACATATCAGTTCATGAATTCTTCCGAGGGTTACAATTGATCTTTACTACCAGAGGTTCATACCTCCATTATTCAGGTTCTCCTTCCCGAATCATACCTTACTTGGGTATCCAAGGCATACAACTGCCTTTCAAAGTTCATGTATAACACTAAGACAATAAAATATTTCAAAAGGGGTTCTTACCAAATCCCTTCATACCTTGTGCCACATAGGCACGAATATCTTTATACCGGTTCTTGGTTGCTAGCACTCTCTTTCTGATCTCTACCTCATCAACAGTGCTTTAGCGGGATTTTCACAGTCCTGTCAACAATCTTTCGACCGCAGCCTTCCCATGGTCACCCTCTACTTGAGGCTGTTCATTATTGGCAACTGTCTTTCTCAACAGTTCCAATATTATTTCTTTCTACACATGACATACACCATAGGCACATTAGTCGTCATGTAAATTAAAATGCAAATACCATAGCATTTAAATTAATAAAATATTTTCAGACATGTCCCATCATATCCGTATGTACTTCATCACACTATCCTTAATGTTTTCATGAGTGCAACACAACAGTTCTCAATCATTTTCACAGTATTACAACCATCATCACTATGGTGTCAAAACATTTTCGTTCACCAATGTACTAGCTTTCTCATCCCATAGAAGACATAATGCACAACAAGGAAATAATTGAGGGCTCTCCCCTTCTTCAAATTATTTCTACATCGCCTGGGACTTTTAAGCCCAGTCGAGTTATTTCTAAGGCCTCACTGTCTTTTCTTAATCATGGCTTCAACCAAGCCTAATCAGTTAAATGTACTCATTTATTTATTTAATCATACTCGGGGGTTTTACTTGCCTTTTATCAACTATACTAGTCTCCACAACTGCTCTTTTAATCCTACAACTCTGTTAAACAATTTAGGGTTCTTAGGGTGAGGAAAGTGTTTCTCCTTTTCTCCCCCTGTACTTATGTAATCTACCTCTTATTGTGATCTTTCTGCTCTTTTCCTGAGCAGCCCTGGGTTAGGCTCATCCTAACTCTTAGGATACATCAACATGTTTAAATAGCAAAATCTTTTGCTCATAATGAATCATGAACCTATGTATCCTGCACATTACCATTCGGTTATCAGAGTGGTCAATACTCATTTGTTAGTCTTTCACCTACACATTTTATTTTAAGAATGTAATCCAGGATTCTTATATAGGCAGGCTTTGTAGTCCATTGCCCCAACCTCAGTAGTCATTAGGGTTGTGACTCTATTCTTTTGACAGAGTCCTTACACAGTCTCTTCACAGGGAACTCCTTTAGCATGCAACTTCCTTATTGCATATCCATCACTATCTGTGATGGCCTCAAGCTTGAATTAGCTTCAACTTGTTAATAATCATTCTTTAAGGGACATAGGCATACATTTCTGACATGCATTCCAGATTATGCATCCACATATGTTCTAGGTTTCTGCTAACTTACATCCACGATGTACTTAGCTATACTCATAATCGTAAGCCTGTGTGCAGTTTCCATAAGTATATTTCATAGCCTATATACATCTTTATCTTAAAATTAGTCAACTCATGATTGGTTACAATCATTCTCATGTGATCCTCAAAGGCATAAACATTTCCTTCTTATAATGACAACAGAGCATCCTTGTTCATTTACTCTTTCATCTAATTATATTAGTATTTTCTGAGGAAATGGAATACATTCCCCTCAGGCTATTGTTTGGAACAAAACTTTCATGACTCCCCATAATGGAGTCAACTATGCATCCATAGTATTCATTTAATCTTGGCAAGTGCAGTGCTTGCCTCACGTTTCACTCATCGGGGAAATCATATTGGGCTTTTAGTATACTTATACTCTTACATCATACATGTGCATCACTTGCACATTTAATATCATTCATACCTAACTAGTATTAGTATTAGGCTTCATATCAAGAAGCTTCATAATGCATTAAATCCATGCACTCAAGCATACACACACAACTAAGTATTCATCATACTAGCTTAGTTTTATCCTTAGTGTTCTTTTAGTTAGAGATTAAATTCACTTACATGACTATTCTCGCTGTCATAACTCATACTGACGTTTCCTTCTCTTATGGCAATAACCAACCAGGGTCACTTTCCTTTTTATACTATAGCAGCTGGCAATAAAACATTCTTTCCTCAACCTCCTTGGAACATTACCCAACTTATAAATACATTATGGGAAATTCTAACCATGCCCAAGGTAACAGAGTCAACCAAACTAGCTTCCAATTATATCTATATAGCTACCATCCACCACTGGATGTCAATCTGACCCATTGGGATTCTAGAAGTGCCCCAACACTCCCTTTACCACATTCAAGATCAACATTTGGTCAACCATTTTATCTTAGCTTTAGTAATAATGTCTAATACCATTTGGACGACTTACCAAGTATCCTAGTTCATAAATCTAGAGTATCTTTAGGTCAAGATCGGTCTTGACCATTATATCTAGAGTTTTTCCTTTTGTTCAGCACAGTCAGGGACAGAGGCCATCATCCTCCTCCCACAAGAACTCTGGAAGATTAGTTTTCCTATCCACCAAGCAAGGGAGGATGCTGTGATTTCTCACTCAATCACTCTATAATTCTACAACTCCGTTTATCAGCTTGATTAGAAAAACCATGTCCAACAATTTTTGTATCCAGAAACAAAATTTGTTTCTAAGTCCATTGGAAACTCGAGAGCGATGCATGCTCTCCATTTTCAGGGAATGGTCACCATAATCATTCCTCTATTTATGAGGGGTTATACACCTATACTAGATTTAACCCTTCATCAAAGCAATAATCATTACAGCTACGGATCCTTTCCATTCGTTCACATTTCTATTTTAGTTTAAAGATTAGTGTCCTTTAGCATAATCCCACTCTTGTAGGATCGACTATCATTTCCCAAAGGAATGATATGCTTCCTTAAAGTACTTCAATAATATTTTCAGATGACTTGTGCATGAGCCCAAGCAGGCCAATTGTTGTAACCATGCTTTGATACCAATTTGTAACACACCCACGATGGGGAAAAACAAAATTTTCACTTTTCTTAACTCTCTTTAGATTCCCCTTTCTTCAATTGCAGGTTCTTCCAAACCGGAGGCTCTTTCCTAGCCCCTTTTGAAGGGTTTGAGCCACAGGTGCTAGCTCTCCATGCTAGCGCCTTCCTTCATATGACCTCAAGCTGCGACCACACGCCTATCAAAAGGCGCTTCGAGAATTTGCATGTTGGGACTTCAACGTATGAGCCACCCCTGACTCCCCAACTCTCGAGTTTCAAAAGGGTCCTAACGACAGTTAGCTCCCTCCACTCACGTGACCGTTCCCATGACCACATGCTTAACCTAAATGGTGTATCACAAGTTCTCACGACTTCCGGGTAGTTGGTTCTTCCACACTCCTGATTCCTGAAATGTCGATACTTTAGATCGACGGCCCACAACCTGCCTTGATCCAACGACCCAGATCCTTTCGTGCTTTTGCATATCACGAGTCCTTAAACCTTGTCGTTGACTCCTTTGAGTCGGGAGTCAGCAAAATGATGACCGCTCACCATGCATCCCTTCCGATGGATGGTTCTAATGATATCGAGATAGCCAAAGGCTGTGATATTTTCGAGAGTTTACACTTCATGAATTCTCCCGACTCTACTCTTTGACTTCTTCAAGTCACGAGTAAGAGAAACGTTGAGCTTTTTCCACCTGCCCTCCTTGATGGACGACTACGATCAAATCGCGACTTCGCACATCGCGAGTTCGAACAATATGTTTTTTGACCTTCTTTCTCTACGAGTCAGCGAAATGATGAGCTCTCACCACGCGTCCCTTCTGATGGATGACTCTAATGATTTCAGAACTTGTCTCGTGGACCTTCCTCCGAATCCAACGACTATTGGTCCGCACGCTTCACATCTGACGGCTCAGATCTGTTTTCCTCATGCGCTCACTTCTCGTTGTCTAGACGTGGATTTCGACGGCCCAGATCTCTCCTCTGTAGCTAATCTAACGATAGTTGTCGCTCCTCCTCCTGAGCTTGGAATTTCTCCCGTCTTGGAAGAATTCTCTAAGTGTCGAAGGCTTCAACCTTTGATTCCTCTGCAAGCCATGTGACTTTGGGTCTCGTCTATGTTCCCCTTCCCGCTGGTTACCTACACTCATTAAATATTGCGAAGACTATAAGAGTCGAGGCGTTAATGCCTACGTTGCTTCCTCAATTTTAATGGTCGTGACAGACCTTGGGTCCTCCCGAACGGATCTCGTCCGTTCATCTTCCAAACGAAAGGACATTCCCTTTCAATACTTGAATCTCACTATCCTCCTGGAGTCTCGTTAATTATGAAGGGCTTAAGAGTTTTGCGCTCTTTCTCCTGGACTTAACGCTTGGAAGAATTCTTCCGCGCACCCCTTACGTTCATTCATCAAGTCTAGAACTTAAGTGGTTCTCAATTTTTGCTTGCCTCGCAGAGAGCCTGTGCGGATATGCACTACCTCTCCTGAGGTTAATCCACTCTATCCTCGAAGGGACTCAGAATGATAGGAGGGTCGACATGCGTACAGGAAACTATACCTAAGGTCGACAAACTCACAGTTCATGACTCTAGCTTAAGACACTACAGAACTCAAGCATTTATGAGAACAAGTCATGTTCGTACCATATAATTTCTTAGTTGCCTAATTATACAGTCAAGCAGAAATAGAAGGGATACAGTATATCCATTAAGCATTCATTCATATTCCTGAAAACATTCACAGTATATCCAATTCATACGCAAGATATCCAATTACTTATCTATTACAGGAGGTAGCCAACTAACTGACCGTGGGTGTTCGACCTTCCACCCAACCATAGGCTCAGAGGCATTCATTCTTGGCACTCTGGCCACCCCTGTGCCAAGCCATGATATCACCAGGGAGTTCTCACAGTTCTCAAGAGTGCTCCCTCTGTTCCAGCTTCTTCTCGGGTTCTATTCTCTGCAGTTCTCAAAGATTTCTCTCTGTTATGGCCTCATTGAGGTTCATCAGATGCTCACCCTAGAATCAGACTCGCAGCCTTCTGATCATGCTCTCCTGGAGAGCTCCACGCATCTCCCTTACGAGCTTCCGCTCATGTCTGGTCTCCCCTCTCTCTTGCTGCCTCCGTGTGTATAACTGTCACCTTCCTTCTGTCAGAAGGAAGCTCGGGTCTGCCTGGTCTGTCAGACCCCGCAGTACTTTGGGCTGACTTCCTACAGCTAGACCATGCTCCCATTCATGGGGGTAGTTGGTAATTCAACCACCAATCCTTTCTTCCTTAACTTCTTTCCGTCCTCTAGTTATATCATGGCCATTACTTTCAAGGCTTCACCCCCACAGTCAGTTATTTGGCAACTCAAACAATAATACATTTATATTGTCCACATGCCTCAGCATGATAATCCTATTTTATGATTAATTACAAATTGGGGGAAACAGGGTGTTACAAAAAGCATCAACAAGCAAATAGCAAAAATACTTATATGTACCACCGTTGTAAGTCTATATTAGTCCTCCTTTGTTTATCAATCCAGTTATTCCACCTTTTCTGAATAGAAATCTCTAGCCAAAGACTGATATCTTCTCATTTATTATTTTCAGGTATTACACTCTACCGTCTCCCACTTCTTCTTTCCATAGTCCTATTTCTTGTACATATTTCTCTTATGGACCATGGGAGCCCCAATCCCAGTCTATATGACAAACACATTTAAATTTCCAGGAATATGTAACAAACTATTATTTTTTAATATATTCCAAATAAAACTATTTTTTTGTCTCCTTTTATATTTATGTGCTCCTAGATTTTTATCTTCAGCTATGTTGAATGTTAAGACATTATGTTTATTTTATTTGAATTATCTCTTAAAAATTAAATTTGAGATAACATATTTGAAATATATATATATATATATATATATATATATATATATATATATATATATATATATATATATATATATATATATATATATATATATATATATATATATATATATATATATATATATCACAAATGCATTTAAATTTCCAGGAATATGTAACACAATTTTTATTTTTTGATATAAATGTCATAAAATTGTGTTTAATACTCTTTTTCTACTCACACATATATAGAGTGTGTCATTTCTTGAATGCTTACCACATGTCATTCATGTTGCTTGCCACATCTTCGCTGCAATTTTTATCTGCCCCCGCTATTGTTTCCCCATCCATCTGCATTTATCCCCAATTCAACCCGATAGGGACTTCGCTGCAATGCAACACTTGTTCGTCATGTAGAACACTTCACACAACCCCCTGCTACGCACACCTCAATGTTAAACATAAATAAATAAATAAAATTGAAAGTATATATATATAATAATAATAATAATCTATATTTAAGGTCACGGTCAAGCCAGACACCAAATTGGTGTATGAGACCTTCTCTCCCTGACAATTTTAATGGTAAAGTATACAAAGGTATACATACCTTACCCCCTCTGGATTTGAACTTGTGACCTCTTATATGGGTTGTTATAGGGTTTATTCAAAACAGTTTGGAAATTTTTATTGCTAAAAAATATAAATAATATATGAAACTTCCCACTAGTACCCTTATTCATCACTAGTACCCTTTCAAGTTGTTTTAAGATCAAAATATTGAATGGGTTTTAACACCTGCAAAATTTATGATTAGTGAAAAACTATATCCTTAAAACTTTCAAATATATAAAATTATAGTTAATACTCAAATTTCAACTTATTTTTTCTAAAAAAGTTTTTAATAATAAATTTTTAAATAATTTTTCTCCTACGCCCATAAGTATTTTATGCATTCTTATGCCTATATGTATCTTAACATTCTTAAAACAACCATAATTAACTCATGTCAGATGACACAAAACATGACCCATTTACGAGTTGTCAGACTACACTGCACCGGAAAAGCTAAGAGATTGAGGGCTTTTGGAGTGCGAATGCAAATAATACGTCAAAACAATGCGCTTGAAAACTCTACGACGACCTTCAACCTCACCCTAAATCATGAATCACATCTATTAACATATCAGAAATAAAAATCTTGTATATAGGTATGATGTTTGTAATTAAGGTTATTAACCAGTTACGTTCTTACAAATTAATTGAAACATCAAATTAACATAATATTGCATGGCACACCTGCATTTAGTTGTTACACTTGTTATTACATGGCACCAGCTTGCTTGTTATTACATGCCACCAACTTTCAGTGGAATTTGCATGCCTAGGAAGGTGCACACAGGAAGCATGTGATTTAGATGTATTTCCAGATAGCATAACATGGCTCCAACGAGGTTTCAGTTTAACCCCTGGGATCATGGTTCTTAAGTACGGTTGGATTTCCGCATTAGAGTACCAGACCTGGAGCAAGAAGGATTCCAAGTCATCTGCAATAGCATCAATCGAAGAATGGATGGGTTTGTTAATATGTAAAATGGGCACGACTAGATCAAGCAGAAAGTGGGCTATGTGCATGCAAGCTCCTGCACGTGTATATCTCATTCTTCTACATCTATGGACAATGCTTCATTTCCTTGCCTAGCTTCGATGGATTAAGGATTTCTTCCACTGAGCTTGATCACATTATATTAACATTGGAATTCTTCATAGAATAATGTCCAAGTACATTGTAGCACTCAACAACTATTGTTGCTTGCTCTATTGATGGTTCCGCCTATGGTTCTATTGGTTATGGTGTTGATGTAAGTGCGAGGGTGTGAAGTATACTTCTAGTTTATACAACAAGAGGCATGGAAAAGAAGAGCATACCACCCAAGATGGCGTACCTATCCATGATTCAACAATTCAATCTTCAAATGGTAGATAGATTAGTAACATGTCAAGTTGTGTGGGGCTGGCTTCTAGGGAGGTCGAAGAAGCAACATGTGGAATTGATCGGTGAAAAGTGAATAAAGAGTCAACAACTGAGATGGGGAACATGTTCTAGAACCAGAGGAGAGAAAATGGAAATGAGGAGTTAATAAAAGAGATATCGAAAATACACGAGAAAATGAAACTAGATCAATGAAGCTTATAAAATATTTGTATCTCAAAGTGCATTACCAAGAGTTTCCAGAGGTTGAGGATGAAATGTTGCAATTGAAAGATTTTAAAACGACAGAGGACATGAGGTTGAGGTTTTTTTTTTTGTCCAAGCAACTACAAGATGAGAGTTGTGGCCAAGCGAAAGAGGGTATGGTTATATGGTTATATGTGCTTCTTGCTTGCTCAAGAAACTTCATTAAAAATTTCATTCAAAAACAAACTACACTGCATTTCATTTAGTTTTAGGTGAAAGGAAAGATACCTTGTGATCTTGTGATAAAGATGATCGACAAAAACCCTCTTCTCACAACAGTGTTGCAGGATGCTACTCACCGAATCACAACAGTGTTGCAGGATGCTACTCACCGACTCACCTCCTGATGATCAACAAACCCTCTTCTCAGACCGTGTCTTATAAAACTTGCAGAGATGTCATCCACATTGTTGCAAAGATGTCATCCACACTGTTCAGATTGTAAGTGTCGAGGAAGCCACAAAAAATTGCACTTATGAAGGCATGGTAAAGATGATCAACAAACCCTCTTCTCAGATTGTGCCCTCTAAAGACTTGCATAGATGTCATCCCTCTGTTCAGATTGTGGGCATCGAGGAAGAAACAAAAGCCTGTGCTTGAGAGGGCGTGGTAGAGATGATTGAAAAACCCTCTTTTTAGATTGTGCCCTGTGAGCGTCGAGGAAGGAATAGAAGCCTGTGCTTGAGAGGGCGTGGTAGAGATTATTGAAAAACCCTCTTTTTAAATTGTGCCCTCTAAGTCTTGTAGGGATGTCATACTCCCTTTCAGATTGTGGATGTCAAGGAAGGCATGTCCAGGGAGGAAGGTGTGTTGAGGAAGGCACGGGAGGTCAAATCCTGAGAGACAGGCACAAACAGGGCATGTCGAGGGAGGAAGGCGTGTTGAGGAAGGCACAAGTGGTCAAATCCCAAGGGATTTTGGGTATCGATGAAGGCATGAACAGTGTAAAAGGGTTGGCAATGAAGTCAATAAAAAGACGATGTGGCAGGAGGAGATAGGTCCGGTTTGGGTATCGAGAAAGGCACGAACAATGAGAATCAAGAGTGTAAATAGCCTTGGAAATAAAGTCAATAAGAAATATGACTTGGCAGGAGGAGACACGTTCAAAACCGAAGAAAGAGGACTTGGCAAGAGGATACACATTCAAAATCGGAGGGGTGGTGAACAGTAATGGTGGTTTTGAAACAGAGTGGTGGTGAACAATAATGGTGGTTTTTCAAAACCTGTCAACCAGTTTACAGGTTTTCTGCAAAACCTATCCCTAAGATATGTCTTCTGCATAATTAAAAGTCCTGATCAACTTTTCCAATGTTTTGGATGACCTCACTGTCTAACCTTTCTAATATTCTGAATTTAAAATAACCTTGCACACGCCAATCCTTAAATCTAAGTCACATGGTTCGATTCGAGTTTGGGTTCGACAACGATTAGGGGGTTTGAATTTTCCAATAAGGTTCAGATGAGGTTCGGCTTTAGGTTTGGCTATATATATTGAACCCTAATGAAACCTCAATAAAATTATCCTTTCAAATTTGTCCTAAGACGAACCTTGAGGTTCGCCGAATTTCAAACCTCAAGCTTTAGGTTCAACGTGACATAGCCTTAAACCCTGATCGCTGAAAATTTTGGTATATTTATATTTCATTTTTTAAATAATTATCTATTATAATATTCTTTTTAATTATTGTATTATAATATATATTTTAATTTTTAAATAATATAATATATTATACATCAATTATTATTTTTTCAAATAAAAAAATACCTTAAATAAGAAAAAAACTTATATTAAAGTAATATAATAATTATGTTACAATAATATCAAAAAGGATCAAATTCTGCTTATTGCTAATTCTTTTTAATTATTATATTATAATGTAAGTGACATTGTCCTGGTCTAGAGTTTATGTCTAACAAAGGGAGTATGATGCCGAGCATCATCACCTTTTTGGAAACCTCTTCTAAATTGCTAGACTACACTACAAGCGTCCCCAAAACTTGGCAGTCTTGCATGTCAATGAAGGTCCACGTTTCTCCCAAAATGTGGCAGTGCCAATGAAGAGCCATGTTCAGTAATATTTGTATAAGAAGAGGTAGAGCCATGTTCAGTAATATTTGTATAAGAAGAGGTAGCAGCAGTGACAACAAAGGCTCAGGAGCATTGCTGAGACTCAGAGGAGGAGCTTATAAATGAGACTCAGAGGAGGAGCTTATAGATGCGCTTTAGAGGAGATGTGCATGCCAGAGGGCAATGCAAAATGTGCTGAATGTTGTAATTGCCAGTGCGGAAACAACAATTACCATAAGATAATCAATACATATGCAAACAGAAAAGACACAACAGTTTACGTGGTTCACCCAAAAGTTGGGCTACGTCCACCAAGCATTGGTATCGGCTATCTTATTATTCAGCTAATGGAGATTACAGACAGGTCTCACTCACCTCTCAGACACACTCACAGCCTCTACGGGCATACAAATTTATAGCAATGTATATTAGAAACTGACTATTAAATGTAATCTCATCCATAGTTTAACTTAGGTGCATTGGTTACAACCAATCCTGATTTGATCTCACCCGTATTCTAACTTGGTTGCATTTGTTACAACCAATACTAGTTTATAGGATCTAGAATCCTATTCATGGATGAGTTGTTGTCACCGTTTCCAACAATCTCCACCTTGACAACAATTAACCTGATACCTTTCTCTTGCTTTTGTTCATCACCTTTTCTGCAAGCCAAGAGAAGCCAAACACCATTGTAGCTTCTCTAACAGTACTGGTTTTGTGAACATGTCTGCACAGTTCTCTTTTGTATGCAATTTTTCAAGAGAGACTCCACCTTCATCGATGACCTGTCTTACAAAATGGTACTTGATAGGTATATGTTTTGTTTT
>ML798739.1:0-27098 GCA_009831015.1 Picea engelmannii | reverse complement strand
TTTTATTCTCAAATATAATAAAACCTTTCTTCAATACTTTAATACTCCCAAATGTAAAAGTATTACTTTTTAAAACAAAATTCATACGAATCTTTCCAACAAATGTAAATGGAAGAACTTCATACGCATCTACCTTTTACTTTAAAAAAAACAAATTTCATATGAATTTTTTCAGAAAGGGGGGGAGCGCTCCTCACTTAACTCCTTTCGAGGAGCAGCCGCGCACAAGATCTGGCAATGTAATTCCTCGGACGAGCTGCAAAAAATTAGTGAATGATCTTTGCTACACATCTGCGAGGTGTACAAAACCCGTTTCATTAGTTGCTCTCGTCTACTACGCTCGTCTTGCAGCCCGTCGAGGACAACAGTACGCAGAAGCACAATCTTCCAAGTTGTCTTCTCCACCTTTTGAGTTACCTTTGAAAAAACCCAACATATATCAAAAAAAACAGCGCGCCCTTCGACTTGGTCTCCAGCGCCGGCCTCGGCTTTTTCAGTCTGCGCCCTCCTCAGCTCCTGAGCTCCTCGCTCTGATACCACTTATTGTAATTTCCAGTGCGGAAACAACAATTACCATAAGATAATCAATACATATGCAAACAAAAAAGACACAACAGTTTACGTGGTTCACCCAAAAGTTGGGCTACGTCCACCAAGCATTGGTATCGGCTATCTTATTATTCAGCTAATGGAGATTACAGACAGGTCTCACTCACCTCTCAGACACACTCACAGCCTCTACGGGCATACAAATTTATAGCAATGTATATTAGAAACTGACTATTAAATGTAATCTCATCCATAGTTTAACTTAGGTGCATTGGTTACAACCAATCCTGATTTGATCTCACCCATATTCTAACTTGGTTGCATTTGTTACAACCAATCCTGGTTTATAAGATCTAGAATCCTATTCATGGATGAGTTGTTGTCACAGTTTCCAACACTGAATGTTTTGAGGATCATGATCTTATAACCCTCACCTTCAAATAACAAATTTTCCAAATTTGCCTGAGACCATACACCATCAGAGCCATCCGAGTTGGCTTAGCTTACCTCTACAGATACTGCTGTAGATGTCTATGTACATCCTCCACACTCTGAATTCAGGTTTCTTCCTGCAAACAATCTTCTCCCACATAGTCTCCAAAATTACCTTAAGGTTTGGGGACTGTGAGACAGTGATGAAAATGATATTGTTTATGAAAGCACCTCGCATTCATAAAGAGACAATTGCTTAAGAATCCAAAATCTGAACAAGAATAAGTTCTTTAACCCTTTTCTGATAGTTCTTTAAGCCTTTTCACTATCACAATACTGCTGTAGATGTCTATGTACATCCTCCACACTCTGAATTCAGGTTTCTTCTTGCAAACAATCTTCTCCCACATAGTTTCCAAAATTACCTTAAGGTTTGGGGACTGTGAGACAGTGATGAAAATGATATTGTTTCTGAAAGCACCTCGCATTAATAAAGAGACAATTGCTTAAGAATCCAAAATCTGAACAAGAATAAGTTCTTTAACCCTTTTCTGATATTTCTTTAAGCCTTTTCACTATCACAAAAGGCAGTAAAAAACTTGACATAAAAAATCTACGACATAAATTCTGCATGGCCCAAGCTGCACCATAATTTGTATGTTAAATAAATTAAAACGGAAAGAAACATCAGCAACAACGGGGTTTTTTGTAAAGAACATAAGATACCTTCCTAAAATCAAAAACCATGTTGGCTGCCATTATCATATAAAGTTTACAATATAATAGATATGCGGGGTTGCCAAAGCAACCAGTAAATTGTAGGGGAGTAAAATCAAAAACCATGTTGGCTGCCATTATCATATAAAGTTTACAATATAATAGATATGCGGGGTTTCCAAAGCAGCCAGTAAATTGCCATTATCATATAAAGTTTACAATATAATAGATATGCGGGGTTGCCAAAGCAACCAATAAATTGTAGGAATAAATTGTAGGGGAGTGGGCTAACTTGGGAGTGATTTTTTCTCCCGAGTTATTTTTCTAGTAGGTCTTTAGGTGATCAGTTTTTAAATTTTTGGTGAATCCAGAACTATGATTGATTTTTTGAGCATCTGAATTACTTTTCTGGTAGGTTTTTAGGCGGTCCGTTTTTAAATTTCTGGCGAATCCAGAATTCTGATTGATTTTCTGAGCATTTGGGTTGGTTTAAAATGAGGCAAAACCCCTAAAAATCTGACCGGATTCAAGCCCATTTTTATCTAGCCGGATTCAAACCCGTTTTTTTGCCTGAAAAACAAAACTCGGAAAGGAAGATTACCTAAAACTCTGGCTGGATTCAGGCCCGTTTTTTTGCCTGAAAAGCAAAACTCTGAAGCTAAGATTGCTCCCGAGTTAGCCTACTCCAATTGTAGGAAGTGGACAAAGCTGCTTTTATAAATGTTTTTGAAGCTCTTCCTGTAGAAGAAATGACTGAGATTAGACTTGTTAACTATCCCAGAATTGTAGAAGAGATGACTGAATGTTTGTGAAGCCTTTCCTGTAGAATTGATGACTGAATGTTTGTGAAGCCTTTCCCGTAGAAGAGATGACTGAGATTGGACTTGTTAACTATCCCAAAATTGTAGAAGAGATGACTGAGATTGGACTTGTTAACTATCCCAGAATTGGAGGAATTGGCCCTGACATTATAGGGCACCTATCTCAATACGCAAGAGAAAAGGGATTGACATTACAGGGCACCTATTTCAATACGCAAGAGAAAAGGGTGGTACAAAAAGACCATCCCAAAACTCCTATCAAATTCAACTTAACAGAAAAGAAAGTGAATGAGAGTAAGACTGTCAGGAAAGCCCGGTTGGGTAGCCCAGATGGCTGGATCCCCCGTTGCCAAGACTTTGGCCCTCTGTAGCCCAGTTGGCTGGATCCCCTGCTGCCAAGACTTTGGCCCTCTGTCACAAGGTTGTGAGTTCAACTCTCATGCTTTGTTGTGAAAGAATTTGACTCAAACATGTCAGGAACAACTTGGTTGGAAAACTGAAGAGTAAGAATTTGGCTCAAACATGAAAAAAACTTAGCATAAAGCTTAAGCATCTGCAGTCAAACTTGACAAGTTATAAGAAGTTTAATCAGTTTGAGCAACTAAGGGGTTTTCGCAATCCAACATATGTCACATGTCACTAAGCAAGACCCATATATCATGAGCATTAGTCCTAATGACCAAATTTCTCATTATATTGAATAGTAGACTTAGTACTTATTGTATTAATTATATTGAATACTACACTTAGTACTCATTGTATCTGGTAACCAGGACTTCCCTAAAAATCACCCATCCCAAAACTCCTATGACTCAAACTCACTTAATTGTTGAGTTTTTCCAACAGTTAAGTCCATTTATCTTGCTACCTTATTTGCCAAACCTTATTAAATATTGATTTTATGCAACTAAAAAGCTTCACCAGTCCAACATATGATATATCATTATGATATATCATTTTTAGGATTATCTATTTAAAAAATCATTAAACATAACCCATATATTATGAGTAATGATCAAAATGACCGCTCCTTTGACTAATTTTATGCAACTAAGAGGTTTTACCCATCCAACATATGATATATCATTTTTAGAATTTTCTACTTAAAAAATCATTAAACATAATCCATATATTATGAGATATATTAGCAATGATGAGATATATTAGCAATGATCAGAATGACCAAATTTTTGATGATATTGACTAGTCTACTTAACCATTGCCTATGACCAACACTTTTAGTTGCTGGTTTGACAATTTTTTTTTATCAAGCCAACCTGAACACAGGAATACTCGGAATACTCTACCGATCCCTATTATAACCATGCACAGTATAATCTCAATGATGACAAACATAAATGGCACAAAAAAGTGCCAGCTATTTGGGATGTCCAGGTTTCCTTCAAAATGAGGCTCCTAACCTGGTTCATGCTATACAGCGTGTTTTCAGCTCAACAAAGACTTCGTAAAAGAGTATTGACAAATGAAAATTACAGGTATTGTGAGAATTCAGAAGATGTCGACCTTGTTTGGGGAGTGCTCATTTGGTAAGGAAGTCTGGACTCGGTTACAAGGCCTTCGTAAATAAATGTTACAACTTCACTGGTAGACTGTCATTTAGAGATTCGGGGTTACTACCAGCAATCTTTTTGATGTATGTGACCAAAAGATGTGCCAAAATGTTTGAAGATTTTTCCAAAAAAATAATAACTAAAATTCATAAATTCTCCATTTTACACTGAAAATCCATTCAATGTTTCGGCTGATCTGATTTCCCGAAGAAGACACTGTGAACTAAAACAAAAGGACTGTAAAATGTAGGGAAAGGGATTCTTTGATGTAATCATGGCTTACCATGGCAATTGCTTTTCTTTTAAATGCACCGAGCAAATCGAGAAAATCAAGGTGCATTCTACAGCTCGGTTAGGGGTAGCTTAACCCATGAAGTCTTTGTGTGTGTATTCGTGTCCATGCAACAGCGTATTGAATATACACGGTGCAATGGTTGCATTGAACAAAGCCATCTAAAGCGATGTCTCAGACCTCAAAGTTGCAAAGCCTGAGAATGCATACCTAGAATTCATAAGAATTAGAGACATGAAATGTCGAAACTAAAATTACAGACATGAAATGTTGAAACTAAAGATCTGGAACTTCGAGTTTTGCAACCTGGAGGTGCATCTTAGCCCTGGCAGTTGAATGCGTCTCTGTAAGTTATACAAGAATTTTGATATAATAATCAGAGAAAACAGAAAAATAACAAGAAAACAGATTCAGCGACTTCTCCAGAATCAACAGCAAACACAGTACTAGCAAAACTTGAAGATGGATAGATCTGCAACTTCAGATAAGATAATTTTATTAATTTCCAAAAAATAACTAAAAATTACAATCAGCGACACCAATCTGTTGTGGGGGTGCAGCATTAAGCTACCCGAAAGCATATTGCAAAATGCAATATGATCAACAAGAATACATAAACTAAACTTTCCATTAATCAAAAGGAAAGAGGAGAAAAATAAACAGAAATCACGCGTTTCCACCAAAGAGCAAACAAAGTTTCTTTCAGGAGATAAAAGCGGTTTGCATAAATGAAAACCCCAATCACTTTCAACTTGATCCCACAAATAGAGCTGCTGAACTTTTCGAATAAGGCCTGCGACCAACCCATCGAATCTACTGTATAACTTTTCGAATAAGGCCTGCGACCAACCCATAGAATCTACTGAATTTCATCGAACCTGACTTTTGTCGATTTTTTGTTTTCAAATTTCATTGTAGCCGACTTTGAACCCGAACCAGCAGGTAACTATGCGAGTAGTAAGCGGAGAAGACCACAGCCTTTACAGGATAGATAATTTAACATATCCATCCTGTCAAGGATGTGGTTCTTCTCCGCTGCCTAGTGGCCCAAAGGAAAACAATTTTAAGCAAACAAAATAACTTTCAGCGCTTTTCCCTCGAGTTGTTCTGAACTTCGATATCAGCTTTCTCTGCTCTTTAAGATTTTCCGGTCGAACATTGGTTTTGCTTTGGATCTTTTGCAATCTGGTAGCATCCACATATATATATATATATAAGAAGCCAAACGAAATTTCTGCGCTGATTTCAATATTGAAATATCTTTTGCAATCTGGTAGCATCCATATATATAAGAAGCCAAACGAAATTTCTGCGCTGATTTCAATATTGAAATAGTACAAACGAGTAGTGCGTAACTTGCACGATGCGACACCTGCAGTTTAGACCACACCCAATTGTTTTACTTGTTTCTTGCAAGTTGTCGTCGCTGATTACGGTTGACATTATATTAAAATATTGCTTACCTACCATTATTAGTTCAAATATTGTGTACCTACCATTATTAATTCAAAAGAGGATATGCATGCTAACTCATTATAGTACTATTTTTTTTAGCTCCTGCAGCCATGAAGATTCCTCTCCCATATGAACATGACGAAGAGTCCTTTCTCTTTCATTCACAAAGATTAACCCTCTCACTTTCCATCATAGAGGAATTGTTCAAAATCATGATGCCACCACGAAGATTCTTCATTTAATACGAGGATTCCGAATCAATTGTGCCCATGAGAAGCCAAGGTGCCAAAGAAGTGATAAGGGTGTCACAAAAAAGACACAATTAATTTTATTTTTTTTAATCGTGGAGCTTTCTATGAAAAGAGAAATGTAAAGTTGGATTTATTTTGGTTCTTAGTTATTAGTCTCGCCTAAAGGGACTATAGTAATGGATAATTTGTTGACTTCATATTAATATGTCCTTTAACTATAAATTTTAGCATCATTTGTATTGTTCTTACTATAGAAGTAAAAACATTATTTTTTATATAATAAAAAAAACCTTATATGTCATTGTCTTTTTGGAGAATATATTGGAGGTCTTAAATTGCTAACTTCGTTGTTCTCAATGTTGAAATTTTTTAGATATCCAAAGCTTTGAGCTTATAAGTTCTTTTTAAAATTTTATTACATTTTTATTGAAATGTTTACACACCGAAAGTTATGAGCATCGACGTTGTTTTTTAATGTTTTTATTATTATTAGTCCCTGCTGAAGGCGTAGAGAGACTATAGCAATCGATAATTCGTTGACTTCATATTAATATGTCATTTTATTATTATTTCTATTTGTATTGAAATGTTTACATACCGAAGGTTTAGAGCATTGATACTTTTTTTGAGGTGCTTAAATAGACCTGACAACTTAAATGTTTGCAAGGTTGAGGACCTACGCCTGCAGTTGGACCTGTTGGTGCTTGTTGCTTGCTTTTGTTTACTTCAACTTTGCAAGGTTGAGGTCTTGCATGCGCAATTGGAGCTGTTTTTTTACTTTGTGGGGTCCAGATGTTGCACCCACAATTCGACCTGCGCTTCTGTTGTTCATCGTTTCGGAGTAAGTTTCGATACCATAATTTCATTACTATTCGTTTTTTGTTGTTCACTGTTTGCAGTTTGCAAATAAGAATGTTTGATTATTTTTGTTGGCATGCTCGTCATATGTTTTCAGTTCCTTCTGTGCTTGGGCTGCAGTTTGGTAATCATTGAAGATACATATGTTGTTTACTGGTTCAGTGGTTGTTGCTTGTTCGTTGGTTCATCAGTTGTTGTTTGGCTCAAGTTTGCGATTTTGAGGTCGTGGGGCTGCAGTTGGGCCTGTTCGTGCTTGCTCACTGGTTTGTTGCTTGTTGTTTTCTTTTGTTTACTTCGGCTTTGCAGGGTTGGAGTCCTGTGCCGGCAGTTGGAGCCGTTTTTTTTGCACTTTGCAGTGTTCAGGTCCTGCACCTGCAAGTGGACCTGCGATTCTATCGTTTACCGTGTCTGGCGAATTCAAGATCTGGCGCCTGTCCCGTGCCCGCCTATCCTGCTCTTAAATTTTTCTCCAATTCTTTTTCCTAGCTCTAGACCATACTTACATGTCTTTGCAAAATGTTCTTGTAGAAGAAAAGGATATTGAAATGGTGCTAGCAAGAGTGATGTTCTGTGGATTGCAAATTGCATTATTCAATTTCTATGTTATTTGGCATGCAACATTGCTAGCATAATGAATGTGTTCTCAAATGCATCACACCATTTACATTTGGACGAAACCATTATCATTATAGGATACTTCAGTGTTGACATGATACAAAATAGTGGCATAACAAATAATTGGACAACTACATGTGCAATTACAATGTCCATTGTCTTTTTGTTAAGATAAAACATGTGCAAAACACACTTATTAACCATATATGGTGAAATGTGCCCATATCACAATACAACCTCTTTATCCTGTACACAGACCGGTGTGACGACGATACAATTTGTCTTGTACTTGAAATATGAGATGTACACCAAAGATACTACAAAATTATATTTCCATGTCTCAAAGCATATCTCGATACTTTGCTGCAAAAAACCAAAATCATTTAGCTATGGCCATCCAATTTCTTAATATTTTCTGGCTTGTAATATATTTTGGGCAGGAAAAACTTTATATAATTACAACCATGGATGGAGAAAAGAAAAGGTTCATGTTTCTAAATATCTTTTATTCTATTCGTTGATTCGCATTTAGTGTATGTACATATTACTTGTTCTCCCCTACATACCAACTTCCATTCATGTTCATTGTATTTTGTGTGTTCCCACATTGAAACAAACAGAGTAGCTGGAGAAAACGAAGGAGTATTTACCGCAAGTGTAGAAGAGGAGATACAAATGTACATGCTTGTACTATTATTTCATATTCCATTGTTTTGTATTTCATTTATTGTCTATATATATGTTCACCTAATTTATTGTATGTAGATATTGTTTATCTTCCTACATAATAACTTATCTTCATGTCCTTTGTATTTTATGTGCTGCTACATTGAAATAAATCGAACTCTATTGATTTTTTTTACATGTCTTCCTGCATACCAACTTCCTTCATGTCCATTGTATTTTTCTGCGTTGCTACATTTAAACAAATAGAGTGGCTGGAGAAGACAATAGACTCTTTGTCGCGAATGTAGAGGAGGAGTTACAAAGGTGCATGCCTCTACCCTTATTTCATATTTCAGTGTTTAGTATTTCATTTATTGTTTGTATATTTGTTCTACTTGATCTACTGCTTTGCACCTATTTTACTGTATGTATATACTACATATCTTTCTACATAGTAACTTATCCTCATGTGAATTGTATTCTCTTTGTTGCTACATTGAAATAAATAGAACTGTATTTATTTCTTTTACATGTCTTTCTGGATACTAACTTACCTTCACGTCCACTGGATGTTCGATGTTGCTACATTGAAAGAAACATATTGGTTGGACAAGAAGATGAATTCTTATATGCCACAACAGAGGGGGCCGAAGTACAATCTTCAAAAAGGTATACCAATTGTGCTAGTAAATCAAACACACAAAACAAGTGGGTGCATATAATATTGGACTAGAAAATGATGATTTGGCAACAATGGACCTTTGTTGAGACTTCTTGCTTCCAAACATTGACCTCCCCATTTCTAATTTTCTCACTTTCTATTATCCATTTTTTCCCTCTTCTATACTTAACTGAATTCCTCTTCGTTTTTCTCGTCTACTTTCACTTTCTGGCTGCTTTGCTTAGTCGTCTTTCCAAAAATGTTTAGGTGCACGGGTTGGCGGACTCATAGGTTCACATTTATACTCATGCTTCTATATCACGACTCCGACCGACGATTTCCTCATTCCATATTTAGCCACTTTTCCGATCGCGGGTTCCCGGGCTAGCAGGTTCAAGATTGCGCCTCTAGCTTCAGAGGTTCCGCGATATACAGATTGGTCAACGTACCCCTCCATCATGCCCTATTTCCTGTTACATGTTTTTGCAGTCAAAAAATCCTAGGCATACAATTTGACCATTGGGTCCTCATGTTTCCTAAGTATCCCTTGACACCCTATTTTGTATTCCATCTCCTTCGACCCTGTATGTGACATTCAGAACAATTATGTACAATATACAATGCATATGCTTATTTAGTCCTTATGATGTTCATCTACGCATGCTTGCATCAAAAAAAGTTGGACTAGTGGCATGGCCATGAGCAGTCAATCATTGCAAACATCAACAAACTAACAAGGCCAAAGGTAAAGATGCATACATTGTGTTTCTCATATCTTTACCAAAAAAATATCCTGAGCTATTTATTCATCTATGCCATGGTAAATATGTTGATGTCATCTGCAACACATACTTTGCAGTTCACAAGAAGTATCAACGAGCACAAGTGAGACGCCGAACATAGCACAAGTTCTGCAGACTAAGTGGTCTGCTTGTAGAACTCTGGCTCCATACTTCATCCAAGTTGTGCGTCTACTTGTACATTTATGCCAGGAAAAAAGAAAACAAAAAAATAATGCAGACTACCATTCACATTACATTTCCTGTTCAAAAAATGTCACCAGGTCTAAACTTATAACACCCAAAATACTATCAATAGAGGGCTTGAACAGCCGCCGAACTGGACAAGTGTTCATCAGGGATATAATGTTCGTCTATAGCACCTAATTGGACAAGGCAAACAAAACTAGATCCATTATGCGTGCTGACATGACAGACAACGAAGCGTTGATGACAGTTACATTGACTATTACCACACAACTTGTCCATAAACATGCATAAAAGATATTTCTAGGTAAAGGGATATCCATTACAAATTTTAATATATTGCCCAAAACAGTATATGACCGTGGTGATTGTGATCGGATTATATCGCTCAATGAAACAAGTATTGTGGAAAAAATTCCCACTATTTGTTCAGAATATTGTTTCGTCCCAAACACAACTATCAACCAACTTGCACAGAGCAATGACACTTACCCAATCAGAACCATTGGTGCAGTTGTCACAGTCGCGAGAAAACTTGGCTCGCAACACATTCTCCATATAAAATATGGAGAGTCAGACAACGACAATGAAATGGTACCATTCTCCATATCCAGTTTTGTCCTTTACTTTCACATGCCCACGTATCTCGGTTATGTTACACAATTATTGCACTATTCCATGTTGCAGCTGCAATTGTTCAACACCTATTCAAATTTGTTTTCCTCAATGGAATAAAAATTGCATAAAGGACGATTTCCACTTATGCTCTTCAAAAATCTAACAAAGAAAAGAGATGTTAAAGAAATGATCTTTTGCACAACCCAAGCAACATTTGTAACAGAATTGTGAATAGACATAGTACACGATCTCAAGAAACTAACTAGCTCTACAATTGTTGTGCGTATACATCTACAATTTCATCCTCACTTTGTTCATACAAATTGCCTTCACCAATTTTCTTAAGTTTTTCTTTTTTTGTTGTGCAGTTGTATATTATATTGTTCAATATATTAACTGCTATGCTCACGTGCCCAGGTTGAGGGTGTTTTGGTTGTAACGAATGCGTACTCGACCCCCTTTGAGCTTGTATGTGCCAAATGCAACTCTTCTGCTTCTACTTCTGCTTTCATAAATGATGATACAATTGATTGTCTACGATGCAGTAAAAAATTCCCTTACATATATAGACATTGTCTCAATGATGCCATCCGAACTGTGGGAAACACAATCATACATTGTACAATTAGACAACCTCTGTTACAATATGTGCTTCCTGGGTTAGCAGAATTGTCATATGAAGTATACCTACAGAAAAAGGCAAACAATGTCTACATGTTGCGCGACTTTCAGATGCATAACAAATTTACCTTAAATGAGGACAATGTGATATTGCATATCGGCCGAATATATATATATATATATATATATATATATATATATATATATAATATCAAGCTTTGGCAGGAAACAAAAAAATCTCATGTGTGTCTGTAATTTTTCTTCAATACCCAAATGAATGTTCATCGGACTCGAGTTCTTCGGAGTTTACATCTATGGCTATAAAATTTTATTTCCAGAGATTTTGTCTCTTTTTGTGCACTTGAAAGAACAAGGAGAATCTAACTACAAATCAAACCGTTGTTGTTATTTTGATGTTTTTTTTCATCTCCTAGTAAGAATTTTGCATATTTGTTGGGGTGTCCACATGAAAAACAAATGGTGGATTTGTTGGAGGAGTCTACACCTTTTTGGGTACCCAAATTGGAAAAATGTTTTCCAACTATATAGCCATGGAAGCATTTCTGCATTTTTTGGGTACCCAGATAAAAAAGAAGATGATCTCCAAATATACATTTATGGTATTATATCTGCATTTTCTCAATGCTCTAATTGAAAAAAAAGGGCTCAACATGGATTGAAGCACAAGCTTGAGATCTTCAAAACTCACTATAGAGATTGGGGAGTTTGAGCATTGGAATTCATATAGGCACGTGCATTTGTTGTTGATGTACAAGCGCATAAGATTGTTCAGTCCATAAATTGGAAGCATGAGGACAAACCCCATACAAAGTATCCAACTGTGAATAACTCAGGCCCATCCTTTGAACCGTCGAAATGGCTTGCTTCTCTGGGCAGAACCATCAGACATTTCCAATAATATTGGAAATTTGGCATTGTAAAAACTGGTAGTGATAGAACATGGCACTATCAGAAGGAAATGTCCATAGTGAGCTTCCTTCATGGTAAAATAGTAATCGACAAGTTTCTTGTTCCCCATTTGGGGGTTTGGTTATAGCTGGGATACAATGGAGAAGCTCCGTTGGTTTTTTGTTGTCTTGTGTTTGGTAGACTTTTGTTCATATCTCATGGCCCTGATTATTTTCTCATGGGAACATATACCAGATGTAAGAGAAAACCAATGCCACGTGTATTTTTTATATATCAAATTGTTTGATGCATAGGTCGATGCGTACTGCTCTACGGACCCTTGTGGGATCTCACTTGGCACCTTTTGTGTTCATGTGTTGCCCTGTGCCTCGACTTTCAATACATTTGGTGTTTACTTAGATCTTGATTGTATGCTTCGTTCTGGAAAATTAATGATGCATTCAGGATCTTGGCGATTTTTCTATGATATTAAAGAATATACAAGGACATGATTTGCCTTTTAATATAGGCTCTTTGACACAAATGTAGTATGTGGCTTGTTTTAGCACTTTTCCTTGATCGATGAACTTAGCAAAATTCATCTCTAGGAATGTTTTGAAATAAAAGGATATATACTATGTGAAGTCCGATGGAAATATCATATCAACCACGAAACATTAAAATTCAAATTCATCATTGTTATACTTATGGTGAAGCTGACAGTACAATAATTTTATGTAAACATCCCAAAATTGATTTTCTTGTGGCTTTTCGATGCTTCTCTTATACAAACACATCCTGGAAACTAAGCATGGCTCGCTTTATCTATTCCTTGATTGAAGAGCATGTTCACCTATTTAATGCACTTCATAGTTACTATTAAGACCATTAATGGGGCTTTCTTACACCAATTCTTGCTTCCGAAAATTGCCATCCCCTTTTTTTTTCCCTCTGCTTTCCCTTTCTGGTTACTTAGTCATTTTTCGGAAAATGTGTAGGTGCGGGGGTTGGCGGATTCACGTCTTCATATTTTCACTGATACTTTTATATCACAAGTCCGATCGACCGCTTCCCTATTTCATATTCAACAAACTTTTTGGATTGCAGGTTCTTGGGTAGGTGGGCTCAACATTGCGTTTCCATTGTTCCGCCGCCTGCAAACAACACCGAGACTTCCCTGATCTACAAATTGGCAACCAAATTCCCCTTTCTTTTTTCTTGTTTGCTTTCCCTTTCTGGTTACTTAGTCGTTTTTCCGAATGTGTCATTTTTTCAAATGTCTCATGCTTTTATATACATCACCCGAAGTTCCACAATATACAAATTGACCATCGAAGTCCATCATTGTCCCTTGTTCCTTGTTACACATTTTGCAATCAAAAGTTGGGATACATACAATTTGACCATCGGGCCCTCACGTCTCCTTAGTAGAACTTGTGGCCCTGTTTTCAAGCCCATCAATATTCCCTATTCTGAGTACATCTCATGCTTTTATATCACGAGTCCAACCAACCGCTTACCCATTGCATACTTGGCCACTATTACCATCGTCGGTTCCTGGCCAGGCTTGCTCAACATTGTGCTTCCATTGTTTCGTTGCCTACAAACAACACTCGAAATTCCACGATATACAAATTGACCGTTGACATCCGTCTTGTTCCATGTTCCGTGTTACACATTCTACAGTAAAAATTTTGGAGACATACAATTTGACCATCGTCCCCTCACGTCTATTGAGTATAACTTGTGACCCTATTTTGAAGCCCGCCCAACCACTTTCCATACTTGGCCATTTCCTGGAATCTCTTTTGTAGGTTGGCGGGTGGACGAAATGTGTAATGCTTAATCGCTCTTCGCCATCCCCTCCACCTTCACACTTCTTTCTGGATATGCAATTATTAAGCTTTAATGTTAATATCTCATCTTGCAGGAACCGTTAAGATTGTCATTAATGTCCGAAAGGATGGAAAAGATTTGTCATTAATATGAATTAAACCAAGATTTGTGGATAGTTGTGTTATCATTTCCAAGTATTCATTTCAAGCATCATGCAATCTCTTTCGTGCGTCGTCCGGTTGGTGCCTTTACGAAATATCTAATCCTTAATCGCTCTTTGTCATCACCAACAACTTCGCACCTTTTTGTAAATATGCAATTAGTAAGATTTAATGGTAACAAATCATTACGCACCAACCATGGAGATTGTCATTGATTAGAGAAAGGCTCGAGGATATATTCCATTGATACACATCAAACCAAGATTTGCGGAGGGTTATATTATCCCTTCCGAATTTTCATTTCAAACATCATCTGGAGCAAACGGAAATTCTCATTAACTTATGGCAGCAGTTTGACAACAGTTATGTCCAGATACAGTAAACACCTTCGAGCATGATGACCAGAGGTTCCAGTACTCCAGGGCATGTTCTTACTACTCATCTCCCTCCGCCGAAGAGAAAAAAAGGAGATGGTCCCTTGGTGCATCGAGAGATATATTTCAAGCCAAAGAATTCCAAGGCAACCTCACCTGCTCAGACAGCTTGCCCGCCTGCATTGATGGCTGGCGCAGAGGTTGATGCGGTCGATTTCGAACCGGGAGAAGATGATCTGATGGACGATTATATGACAATGGATGATGGCAATGCAGATGATGTCCTTACTCCTGCGCCCAAATTGAAATCAACCATAACGGGGGCACTTCCCGTATAGGCGATGGAGGCCCTGACAAGACCAAAAGAAGGGGTTTTAGAAAATAAATCGATGTTGAACGCAATAGCTTCTTTACAGCTCGAGAGTAGGAATTACAGAGGTCCAAATTAGTTTGTTCTGGGCGGAAGTATTTCACTGTAAGGAAATGGTCTCTTGATGCTCCCAGAGATATATTTCAAGCCAAATAATTATTCAATTGCGGGACCACTCTCTTGTTCTATGGATATACAATTAACATATTAGGGGATGAGGACCAAAACTCCCACTGGTGCAAGGCATATTCCTACTACTCATCTCCTTCCACCCAAAATGGACTAGTTTGGGCCTCTGGAATTGCTCATGCAGCCTGTGTCCCTGAAGTCTTCGACTGTGAGGAGGTGGTCTCTTGGTGTGTCCTAACTTTCAGTTTCGGTTCTTCCGCTTGCTCTGCAACATTTTTCATCTTCTTCCTCATGGGAAGCTTGTGAGAACTATCAATTTTACCGTGAGGATGGGTTCTTATGTCCTCCTGCATTTGAAAAATTCTGGGTTGCTTTCTTGCTAGGGTGCAATGTTGGATCGATGTTGAGGGATGTCGTGCTCTTTGTAGTGGCGGTCGTGGATTTGAAACTCTCCTCATCGTGGCCTTTTCCCTGTTATTTGTACAATTGAGTGGTGCTTTGCAATGTCTCCAGGTTGCTAGCTTCAGGAGAAGGAGTGTTGTTCACCTGCTTCAAGCCAAGGAATTATTCCACTTCGGAACCACTGTCATGTTTCTTTGTCACCTTAGGTCTTCCACAAGATATTGAGATTGCGACAACAAACATTGACCTTCAGAGGACAATACTGCAAGGATTTCCTTAAAAAAAGCATGGTAATGAGTTTTGTATGCATGTTGAAGAGCATCTCGATGGCTCCTTCATGTTGCAGATCATGTACCTGTGTTTATGACAAATATGTTCAATGTTTTGGTGCAAAGAACTCAGTCCAATTTCTATGGATAGATATACATTGCCCAATATTTTTTTATTTTTATGGATTTACTATTAAAAAAAATTCATTGGAATCTTGGTTGCTACTTCTTTGTTGAATTTAACACATATTCTCATTAGCATGGTTCGATAGTTTCGTAGTTCTTGAATATTGTATTGGCTCAGTAATTTGATCTAATATAGAGCATTTAACAGTTATATGACAATGCATTGTGTTGATCCCATCAAGATTATATGGAAACAAAAATGAATTTCAGACAGTTTCAAACCAACATTCAATTCTATTTGTAATGCAGATAGAACATAGCAAGACCAAATCATGATGCGGCAGTCCGGGCCCCGCCCTAGAAATTTGGTTTTCATCTCAGCCTTGCTAAGCAAACGATTTCTTATTTCCCTTTCGCTTCCTTTATTCCTTTACTCCGAAAGGGAAAATTTTATTAGTTGTCCATCCCCTAGCCTCTATTTGAGCACTTTTTACTTTATTAATGAAATTACCAAATTTCTTGTTCGCGAATAAAAAAAAAAAACCTGATCTATGGTGGTTGTAGTCAAATGGGACTATGAAATCAACTACAATATTAAAATTCAAGATCGTCATTGTTGTTTCTAGACATCCAATTATTAAGATTTAATGCTAACAACCTATCATGCAAGAAGTTTAATACTTAAGTTAATATGTCAAAGTCATGGAAGAATGTATCAAGAATACAATTACTCCCACAAGTTGCAATAAAAACTAATCTTCAACAAAGCATTTGCTCACACCCTTTTTAATGGTACAAGCACAATAAAAAACGAGTAAGTGGATAAAATATTGAACTAGAAAATGATGGTTTTGCAACAATGGGGCTTGTTTGAGATCAATTCCCGCTTACGAAAATTTCCCTTCGCTTTTCTATTTTCCCACTCTTTTATCCCCTTCTTTTCCCTCTTCTATACTTAACCAAATTCCCCTTTCTTTTTCCCTTGTAGTTTCTCTTTCTGGTTACTTAGTCGTTTTTTTCTGAAAATGTCTTGTTGTGCAGGTTGGCGGATTCAGGGTTTCACATTTTTATTCATGCTTTTATATCGTGATTCTAACCAACCGCTTCCCCTTTCCATACCTATCCAATTTTTCGATCGTGGGTTCCCGCCCAGGAAGTCTCTAAAATTCACTTCCATTGTTTCGTGACCTGCAAACAACACTTTAGATTCTGCGATATGCAAATTTACTTCCGGACTCCCACATCATCCCCTCTTTTGTGTTACACATTTTGCACTGAAATGTTCTGATACATACAATTTGACTGTCGGGGCCTCACATCTCCTCGGGAACCCTTGTCACTCTATTTTGAATCCCATCCGACACCTTTCCACACTTGGCCATTTCTTGGAATCTCTTTCGCAAATCGTCAGGTTGGCGGGTTCAGGAAATTTCCAATTTCTAGATGTTGTTTCCTGTTCCCACCACCTTTAGACTTCTTTCCAAGTATATGCAATAAGTATACAACTTCTCCAAAAACATACAGAAAATATCTTGCCAGGAAATAGAATATCTATTACAGATTTGAATACATTGGCCCTTCTTTTCCCTCTTCTATACTTAACCAAATTCTCGTTTCTTTTTCCCCTCTACTTTATCTTTCTGGTTACTTAGTTATTTTTTTGAAAATGTCTAACTACGTGGGTTGGAAGACTCATGGGTTCACATTTGCACTCGTGCTTTTATATCACGACTCCGACCGACCGCTTCCCATTCCATGCCTAGCCACTTTTCAAATCGTGGATTCTCGGGCAGGTGGGCTCTAGATTTCACTTCCATTGTTCCATGACCTGCAAACAACACCCGAACCTTCGAGATATATAAATTCATTGTCAGACTCCCACATCATACCCTCTTCCGTGATGCACATTTTGCACTGAAACGTTCTGAGACCTGCAATTTGACCTTCGAGTCCTCACGTCTCATGGGGAAGTATTGTCACCCCATTTTGAAGCTCATGCGTCCGCTTTCCATACTTTGCCATTTCTTGGAATCTCTTTTGCGCCTCTAATTCCTAATCATTTTTTCCTGTGCCCGCCACCTTCGCACTTCTTTCCAAGTATGCAATAACTGAGGTTTAATGTTAACATCTCACCATGCCTCCAGGAGACAGTCATACTAATTGTCCCTACTATCCAGAAACATGCAGAAAATATCTTGTCAGGTAATGGGATATCTATTACAAATATCAATATATTAGCGAAACAAGTCCCAATGACTGTTTCCCTATTCCATACTTACCGAATTTTTCGCTTGCGGGCTCCCAGACAGGCATATTGCACTTCCAGTGTTCCTTGACCTGCAAATAGCACCTCGACTTCCGCGATATACAAATTGACTTTCAGACTCCCACATCAGCCCCTCTTCCATGTTACACAGTTTGCACTCAAAAGTTCTTATACATACAATTTGACCGTCGGGGCCTCCCGTCTCCTTGGAAACCCTTGTCACCCTATTTTGAAACCCGTCCGACCACTTTCCACACTTGGCCATTTCTTGGAATCTCTTTTGTGGATCATTGGGTTGGCGGGTTCAGGCAATTTCCAATTCCTAGTCATTGTTTCTTGTGCCCGCCACCTTCACACTTTTTTCCAAGTATATGCAATAAGTATACAACTTCTCCAAAAACATGCAAAAAATATCTTGCTGGGAAATGGGATATCTATTAGACATTTGAATATATTATCCCTTCTTTCCCCTCTTCTATACTTAACCAAATTCCCATTTCTCTTTACCCTATACTTTCTCTTTCTCATTAATTAGTCGATTTTCCAAAAATGTCTAGCTGCACGGGTTGGCGGACTCACAAATTCACATTTGTACTCATGCTTTTATATCGCAACTTCGACCGACCGCTTCCCCATTCCATACCTAGCCACTTCTCTGACCATGGATTCCCGAGTAGGCAAGCTCTAGATTTCACTTACATTGTTTCGTGACCTGCAAACAACACCCTGACTTCCGCGATATACAAATTTACAACCAGACTCTCACATCATACCCTCTTCCATGTTACACAGTTTGCACTCAAAAGTTTTGAGATCTACAATTTGACTAACGAGTCTTCATGTCTCCTGTGGAACTATTGTCACCCCATTTGGAAGCCCGTTGTTGGCACAGGGGCAGACCCAAGGTTCAACGCTTCAACAACGCACCAACAAAACCCTAACTATAATCCCTTTCGGCAACACCTGCGAAGCAGATGAAATCTCACCTGAGGTAAAGGCAGGGGAGGTTGCAGGACTCAAGTGTCTACAACCTAGCTGAGACACAGATATGTGATTACACACTTCAACAAAGCACTTAGCCACAATATGCATTAGTTCTTAACTTCCATTCACATCGCAGATTATACCCTAAATACAAAACAACGTTGTGATAAACAGATCAAACACTTCTAATCACTTAGCATAAGTTTAGATCTAGAATTTATTCATATATCAAGCACTAAGCATCAATGGATCTATCTATCATACATCCAGAAAAATGCACTAAGAAAATATAAACATAACCATCAAGAGAACATAGCACAAATCACTATAACACATGATATACGTGGTTCACCCCAGTGTGGGGCTACATCCACCAACTCTTCTTCTTCTTTATTAGCTTCTTCCAATCTTCTTACATGCACCCAGCTATAGAGCCAACTCTGCATAGGACAGGAGATCTACGCGCACCTCGCCAGATCCTCCTTCCCCGAGTTAGGTTAGGGAACAAAGCCTTCTCACAATCACTTGCACTTAACTCTGCAAGTATCAACATACAATATGCATGAAGCATTCACAACTATTATCACTTAGCAACCTTCACAAACTCTTGCACAAAGACGATAGAACTACTTCTTAGATCGCTTAGCTACTTATTTATACATTACAAAAGAGGCCTAAGCATGGGTAAACCCATGGGTCGACGTCCCATACCCGTTACATAAACCCTAAAAGCCCAAAAAGTCCGCAAAATGGGAAAGATCCTGCGATCTTTGCTTCACCTGGGCACTCCATCTTCGACCAGCCTGTCAAAGTCCCAAAAATGGTCAAGCACGACCAACGTTTCCACAAAACTCGGTCGAGGGCCAACAGGCCCCCAACACTCACCTATGACTCGTTCTGAGTCACTCTGATCTAGGAAAAACTACTTCGAAGGCCTCGAGCTACCTTGACTTACTGCTTCGCCATAGCCTCCTTCTCGACGAACTCCTGAATGACTTGCTCGGTGATAGGCCCTTCGGGGCGTTGTTCCACTATTGTGACCACATGTTCCAACTGTGATCCTTGTCCCTCGAGCTCTTCAAAAAGTGTGCAGGCTTCATCCTTCATCGACTAGAGTCTCTGTGTCACCTCCATCACTCTGCTCTGGATGGAAGTGACCTACTGCTGAACTGCATGTTTCTCCTGCAACCTCTTCATCTTCTCCATTGTCGTAAGTAGTTTTAACTGCGCTTGTACTGTCGATGCCTGTTGCTTTGCCTATTGGAGTTGGGCCTCTAATCTCCTCAGCTCCAGGTATTCTAGAAGTCTCTCAAATCTCTACGCACTTTGGTCACTGAGTTGCTTGCATTTTGAGGCCAACGCCCTAATTCTTTCTATTTCACTCCCGGCAGTTTCTTCCCTTTGATCTCTCACTTCTTGCAAAGTGCTCAACACTACTTGAAGTTCTAGCTCTGCTACTCTTGCTTGAAGCTATTGAATGGTTTCAACGAGCTTCCCCACTTGTCTCTCTGTTGTCTCTTCTTCTATCTGGGCCAAGCCCGACACAGAGAGAAGTGCTCTAGTTATTGCCTCTCTAACCACAGTCTGCTCTGCGAGTAGCTGGTCTTTCTCTTTCTGGATTTTCTCTCTGTCCTCCTCGAACTTTGCTCTAATGTCATCTTTTTATTGTTGCGCAACCCAAAGTTTCTCCAGGGATTCCTCCTTTGCTTGCTTCAGGGCCTCTGTGGACTGTTCTTTTTCTTCCTGGACTTGATGAAGGCGAGCCTATATCACATCTTCTATCCTTCACAATTGGGTGGGTTCATTCCCCAATTCTACACCTTCTGATGATGACGACACAGTAGACACTGCGCGGCTTGAATAGATAGCTTGATGTACCCCCTTCAGCTCCTCCTCGATTCTGTCATACATCATCTCCTGCTTTTATTCATGTCACTACAAGATACCCTCTGAAGCATCTTCTATAGCTGCGATGATGAGGTCAACATCATCCACTATGAGCACATTCTGCGACCGAAGCTTATTGGCTCTGGATTTCTTCCGTGCTGAGGGTTTCTTCAGAGAAAACTTCCTTTTCTTTGATGTCTCTGCCTCTGTTAGGGGATCCTTTGGTGGTGTTACTTCACCTTTTTCTTGTTGTCTTCTTCCCCTTCCTCTTCTTGGTTTACTTCGTCACCTCCTCCTTCTCCAGGTGAGTTAGGCGTAGTTTTCTCTGATGCGTTGTCCTTTTCTTCACTTTCTATGTCCTGCACTTCCTCCTTCTTCTTCTTTTTCTTAGTGCTGCTTGTTCCATCATACTCAGTCCTGGTGACCACAGGACTTCCAATGAGGTCGGGGCCGAAGAGTTCTGCATCTCCAACCGGTACAAGGAATTCGGCTGGCCATTCCTTGGTTATTTCCTCCATGTCTTCATCAGTCAATTTGTAGTACGACTGCAACTCCTCCTTGCTTTCATCCCAACGTGCATTGATGTAAATGAAGTGGCGGTCTGCGTGGAACTTCACTAGTGGTCTATAAGTATGCAAGGTGTTCGGGGTCATTTAGGGGAATGATTCAATGGTGCACGTGAGCTGTAAGTAAGAAGCATGGAACACTGCATTTGATTTCCACTGCTTCGCCATGTCGCTCGTATACCACAAGGTGGTGAACCTCGTGGCCAGTGGTTGTGATGGCTTAACTTCAGGGAATGCCGCTCCCTCCGACATCTCCCAAGCGACAAATTCTATGAGAACCAACAACCAACTAAAGTGGAACTCGTAACCTTGGTCTTGCGCTTCATGACAGTCCTTCTCCAACTCGTTGACAAGGTATCTCGCTTAGTTCATCTGCATCCCTTCGACGCACTTCCCTGCAAGGTCGACTACGAATCCTATGACTTGCGTAAGGTGGTTCTTTCTAACACGCTTTCCCGCTATCAGCTGACAAGCTAGGTGCACTACGCCATCTTGGATGGAGGCTACCTTGTAGCCTTGCTTCCCCTTCTCCACATCATCATATGCTTATTCTATTTGTTGCGCCAAGGAGCAATCTAATGTCTTTCCTGGGTAGAACTGGTGAGGGTCTGGTCCCTGCATGCTCAATACAGTGATCATGTGGATCAATGTCGGATCCATAGTCACGTGTCTATCTAACTAGAGGTAACTTGCATAGTAGCACAACAGGAGGAGTTTAATGCACGGGTTAACCTCCTGATGTCTGCCGAAGTGGGGCAACTTCACGACGTTCATGATCGTCTATATTGCAACCTCCTTGATCCATGGCTGGGGAACTATCTTCATCTTCCTCCTAGTCACCCTTGTCAGGTACCGATGCAGTGCAAGCATCGCATAATGATTTCGATCTCCTAGGTTGAAATCACTTATCTTGAGAGTTGGGATCAATCCCAACTGTGTTCCAACTACGCGTATCCCCTTCAGGAGGTACGCCGTGATGAGGGTGTACTCGAAGTCACGCGAGACACTGTCACGACTAACTGTGCTAGCCAGAGGTAGGATGTAGTTGGGCAAGACCGACGGGATCAGCTTCGCATTCTCCAAATCATCGCGGTGCTTGATTATTTTCTCGCTCGTTGTTCAACTAGATCGACGTGCAGTCGAGGGGGATGCTTGCAATCTTCCCATCGACAAGGCCTGTATTCTTGCAGACATGACCTTATTAGCCATAAGGTCAATCAAGATTTCTTTTACCAACTTCTCTCCCATGTTAAGTTCGCTCAACATGCACTCTCATAATCAAATAGCTCGGGTAGGCGAACAGAAACTTAAGGTAATCGAACGGACGATGAGGTCTCAAAAGCATAGTGCGATAGCAATCAGTTCTTTGTTAGCTTGGATAATCACATTTTGCAAAAAGTGGTCCCGGTGCGGAACTTAACGGATTAAATAAGCAACGGTGCAACAGATTCCTCCAACAGGTAGGAATGCCTCAATCGATACAATTCCGTTCGTTGTGGCACGGTCCCAACGGTCCAATGTCGATCTTTTCAGCAATAACTGTGTTTCTATCCATTCTGGAGCGTCGTTCTAATGACCGGGATGCCTCCAACGGTCATATAGCTTCACTGTGGCGAAGTTCCATTCTGCGTTGTTCTACTATTCCGGTGAGGTTCAAGTTCTGCAAGCCTGCCTTCTGTGAAGTCCTTTCTGGAACCTCCTCAATTTTTCTAACTTTGCTTTCTTCTTACTGAGCTTTCTGGCCTTCTTTTCTATGATCTGAGTCTCTGGTTTCCTCTTTCCATCCGTATTCTTATCTTCTCTTATCATAGTAACTTCACACTGCTGATGTTCTCTCAAAATTTTCGAATGTATTATCTCTTCTCTTACTACTTCTGGGGTAGGTGTTCTTCTCTTCTACATGGACAGGTTCATTAAAATTTCTTGTGTTCTTTCAACTTCGACAACCAACTCTCTTTCCTTCTGTTGCTTCAACTTGTCCTCTTGTTCTTCTATTAGTCGCGCTATCTTTCTGGTTATAAAGTCCCTTAATTCTTGTTTTTTCTGTTCTGTAGCTTCTTCCTCTTCTTTCCTTCTAATCTGATCTTTCTCAACCCAGGGATTTCCTAACAAAAGTGAAAAAGGAGTGTTGTTCTCAACAAACTTAATGACCTCAAATTCTTCTTCAGTCGATATTCCATGGGCAATCAAATGTACATGAGTAACTCTTCCACATAGGGTTATCATCTTTCCTTTAAACAATCCTATCCTTCCCAATGAAGGAATCATAGTCGGCTTTCCCAAAATTTCCCAAGTATTTTCTGGCATAAGATTCACATGTGTTTCCTCATCTAGAACACAATCTATGTTGAAGTCTCCTATTATTGTTTTATGCATTTCTTTTCTTTTAAGATCTTTGGTAGACTGATGTTTATGTGATCGTTCAAGGTTTCTTTCATCTATAATAATATAGTCTCTGATTCTTTCTAGTTCTCTAGCATATCCTTAACCTCTTGACCTTCTTCATGGTTTTCTTGCCTCATGTTCATCTTTTCAACTTTATCAATCATTCTAGGAAAATCCAAAACCTCATGACCAACAGATTTACAACAAAGACAAATAGGACCTATACTAGGGCATTCCTTAGCAAGATGTCCTGGTCTTCTGCAGCTATAACATAGTGTCAATCTTCTCTTTCTTTTAAACGATCCCCAACCTTTCCTGTACTGTGCATTGGGATCACATTGATGGACTTGCAATCTGCAAAAATTCTTTCTAGGGTCCTGCATCCACTTATTAGTCCAAAAATTCTTTCTATGCATAGGAATAACATATCTTTCACTATTTCTATCAAATTTATTCAAATCAAATATTCTTTCTTCTAGTTGTGCCCTAGTTTTCACACTAGGAAAAAATCTATCAAACATACCTAGATTCATACTTTCGAAGAAAAAATTTCCACTTATCTTAACTTTACCAGAGCACAAAGATTTAAGATATTACCTCTTTTCTTCAGATCGAGCTTCTCTTTCTTAGCATAGAGCTTCACAATTCAAGTAGAATATTGAACACTACAACAACAGATCTACGCACAGAGCCTTTTCTTTTCTTCAATTCCCAGCAATCACAGTTTCAGGTCCCGGCAACAGAACCATTTGTTGGCACAGGGGCAGACCCAGGGTCCAATGCTTCAACAATGCACCAACAAAACCCTAACTATCGGCCCTTTCGACAACACCTGCGAAGCAGATGAAGACTCACCTAAGGTAGAGCCAGGGGAGGTTGTGGGAGTCAAGTTTCTACAACCTAGCTGGGACACAGATCTGTGATTACACACTTCACCAGAGCACTTAGCCAGAGTATGCATTAGTTCTTAACTTCCATTCACATCGCATATTAAACCCAAAATACAGAACAACGTTATGATAAACATATCAAACACTTCTAAGCACTTAACATAAGTTCAGATCTAGCATTTATTCATATATCAAGCACTAAGCATCAATGGATCTATCTATCATACATTTAGAACAGTTCACTAAGAAAATATAAACATAACAATCAGGAACACATAACACAAAGCACTATAACACAGGATATACGTGGTTCACCCCAGTGTGGGGCTACGTCCACCAACTCTTCTTCTTCTTTATTAGCTTATTCCAATCTTCTTACATGCACCCAACTACATAGCCAACTCTGCACAGGACATGAGATCTGCGCGCACCTTGCCATATCCTCCTTCCCCAAGGTCAGGGAACAAATCCTTCTTACAATCACTTGCACTTAACTCTGCAAGTCTCAACATACAGTATGCACGGAGAATTCACAACTATTGGCACTTAGCAACCTTCACAAGATCTTGCACAAAGCCGATAGAACTATTTATTACATCGCTCAGCTACTTATTTATACATTACAAAAGAGGCCTAAGCATGGGTAAATCCATGGGTCGACATCCCATACCTGTTACATAAACCCTAAAATCAAAAAAAGCCCGCAAAATGGGCGAGATCCCGCGATCTCCGCTTCGCCTGGGCGCTCCGTCTTCAACCAGCCTGTCGAAGTCCCAAAAATGGTCAAGCACGACCAATGTTTCCACAAAACTTGGTAGAGGGCCAACACCCATCCGTCTGCTTTCCATACTTCGCCATTTCTTTGAAACTCTTTCGGGGATCGTCGGGTTGGCGGGTTCACGAAATATCCAATTCCTAATCATTGTTTCCTGTGCCCGCCACCTTCGCACTTCTTTCCAAGTATGCAATAACTAAGGTTTAATGCTGACAACTCACCATGCCTCGAGGGGACTGTCATAATAACTGTCCCTACACAACTTGTCCAGAAACATGTAGAAAATATCATGCCAGGTAATGGGATATCTATTAAAAATATCAATATATTAGCGAAAACGAATTCCATCGACCATTTCCCTATTCCATACTTACCGAATTTTTCTCTTGCGGGTTCCCAGACAGGCGAGTTCAAGATTTCCCTTGCATTTTTCCATGACTTGCAAACAACACCCATAATTCTGCGATATACATGCAAAAAATATCTTTCTAGGTAATGGGATATCTATTACAAATTTCAATATATTAGCGAAAACGAGTCCGACCAACCGTTTCCCTATTCCATACTTAACCACTTTTTCTATTGTGGGTTCTCAGACAGGCGGGCTCAATATTTCCCTTCCATTGTTTCGCGGCCTGCAAACAACACCCAGAATTCCTCAAATATATAAATTGACCGTTGGAGTGTCCCATCATGCACTCTTCCCTTTTACGCCTTTTGCAGTCAAAATTTTCAAGACATACAGTTTGACCATCGGGCCCTCACCTCTCCTGAGAATCCCCTGTAACCCTATTTTGAAACCCGTTCGACCGCTTTTCATACTTGGCCATTCCTTACTTTCTCTTCCCCGTCCTCATCACCTTCGCACTTGTTTATAATAAAAAAATGTTTATAAAAACATTAATATATATATATATATTATAAAGACATATAATTTGACCTTTGGGCGCTCACCTCTCCTCCATATCCCTTGCAACCCTACTTTCAAGCCCATCTGACCGCTTTTCATACTTATGTATATATAAAAGAGTCTTATTTATAATAAAAAATATTGTTTATAAAAACATATATATATATATATATATATATATATATATATATATATATATATATATATATATATATATAAGGTCTTATTTCTAAGTATGCAATTAACAAGCTTTAATTCTAAACCAAGTTTTGAGGAGATCTCCCATTAATACGCATTAAACCAAGATTTCCGGAGGGTTATATTATCCCTTCTGAGTGTTAATTTCAAACATCATGGAATGTCGTTCGCGCGTCATCGGGTTGACCCGTTCATGAAATATTCAATCCTTAATTCTGAAAACGAGCATGATAGACCGTTTCCCTATTCCATACTTAGCCACTTTCCCGGAATTCCACAAATATACAAATCGGCCACTGAACTGCCCCATCATGCCCTCTTCCATTTTACATGTTTTGCAGTAAAAAATTATGAGACATACAATTTGACTGTCAGACACTCACCTCTCCTGAGTATCCCCTATAACCCTATTTTGAAGCTCGTCTGACCGCTTTTCATACTTGGCCATTCCTTACTTTCTCTTCCCCGTCTTCGTCACCTTCGCACTTGTTTATAATAAAAAATTGTTTATAAAAACACACACACACACACACACACATATATATATA
>ML798738.1:355984-385116 GCA_009831015.1 Picea engelmannii | reverse complement strand
TCCACCTTTAATATCCACCTTCACTCTCCATGCACAATTTTTTCTCAAAGTGCCTTCATTTTTAGAAACATTCCTCCCTCTCACTAATGTCCATAAGTTACCTCTTCTTTTATCTCAAATTAGTATGCATGCTTATACCTTGATGAGAATTTCATTTTTATAGTGGCATTCCTTTGGTTATCAGCATAATTACCCACACTACGTATTAACATCATAGATAGTTCACCTCAATCCTAGGCTTAAAATCCAATTTTTCTTTTTATTTTGACCCTTCACATTTGAGGGGCCATTGTTGATATTGATGTATTATAGTAATATTGTGCCTTTTCGGCATACTAAAAGGATTTCTGATGGGATATCATGGTGCCAACTTTGTTCATTGCTCAGTACTTATCAACTAGCAAAAATTCTTGTTTGAATGAGACACATAATAAGGAAGTGGTAAACAATGGAGTAGACAAAAGGATTTGATAGAAACTACAAAAATTGCATACACCTGAAAAAAAATGCAGAGCAGAAAAAATGAGAAGGAATCATTCAAATTAATGTGTATTTCAAAAGATATGAGTGATTTACATACATAGCCTCAATGAGAATGATTGTTCGTTCCATATTCCCCTACATCTAATTATTAAATATGACTTAAATAATATTTTATGTCACGACAACTTACCTTTATAACATGACTTTATTATTAGTCAATTGGGTCTGGCTCAGGTGGTTGAGAGGAAAGATTGTTAGCCTCACCACCCAAGTTCAATTCCCGCAAGTGACATGTTGAGTTCTTAACGAGTATATTGTTGTAATGGCCTTGAGCTCTGTGTCGACAAAGCCTTGAGCTTCTGAAAAACCCTGCTTACCCTGGGTATCATCCTTGCAATGAGGGGAAGATGAATTTATTATAAAATAAAGTTCCTATTCGAATTGATGTGTATTTCAAAAGATATGAAACTCATTTACATAGCCTCAATGAGAATGATTGTTTGTTTCATATTCCCTTACATCTAATTATTAGATATTACTTAAATAATATCTAGCTTTGACCGCTCAACTTCATAACAAGATTGTATCATAAAATGAAGTTCCTACAACTTAACATTTTAACATGACTTTATTATAAAATAAAGTTCCTAATTTAAACTCCAAAGTTACATAACATGACCATTATTATTATCTACTTTATTATCCTCCATTAATGATCATGCTAGATACATATACTTGTCCCAAAACATAACCAACTTATTTGGATCAAGCAAGTTGTGGAAGCTCTATACTACTCACCCCTGAGTAGTGCAACCGACCAACAACAAAGAAAGGTTCACAACTTCCCATTTTGTTGTCTTCTCTATGCACTACGTGCATATCTTGATGTTGCCACAACAAACAAGATAAAGTTGATTGCAAACTCTATATCCAACATGGTTGATGTTGAGATTTGTACCTTGGGAGGTGTTCCCCATGTGCTTTTGTCCTCCTTAGCACATGAAGGAAGGACATGACACTTTGTACCTAGTACTTTTGTCTATTTTCACTTTGACTTTGGTTAAAGTGAATTTTGGTCACTTTTGGCTAAAGTGAGTATTAAATCACTTTGTGGTGATTTTGGAGACATACGTAGACTTAGGAAACTTAACCCAAAAGTGGGTTATGATTTAGAGTTGATTGGTGAGATCTCATCCACTCATTTGGATTGATCTCAACCATCAATTCTTAGATTTCCTATTCTTGCCTAAAGAGGGCTCAAAGGGTCTAAGGAGGGCGCACTTGTTCATGGAGAGTTTTGCTCATGAGAGGAGGAGAACTCAAGCTATGGAGATGAGGTCAAATGCATGATGTTTTGTGGAGGAGGCCGCTAGCTTTCCTTGTGGACAGCTTGGAGCAGCTTGCTTCATTATTTTATTGGAGTGATTCTTCTGTTGAGGAGGGCGCATGAGCTTGGCAAGCTTATTCCTTCCTGGTAGGATTTCTAGCCATCAGNTCCTCTCTCAATTAAAGAAGTTCCTCCAAGGGGTTGCAATACCACTTAGGCCTTTGTTTCTCAATATGGTCCTCAAAATAAAAACTGATATCAGTCTACCTTGGAGCTTTTCTAGCCTATTCCTCATTCTGATCTTCATGCACACTGCTCCTTGAATGCTGTACCTCAACCGGCTCTTGATTGAGCATGCAATTTGGCTGATTTTTCAGCCTCAAAACAACCGCCATCTCTAAATTTATAACCAGGTTTTAGATCTGATTTAGGATGGAAAACCATTGTACTTTCATCCACGATCACAACATAGTTGAATGTTAAATTATTAATTATCACATCAAGCAATATATAAGCCTTATGTTCACCACTATAGCCAGCAAACAATATTTTCTTTCATTGAACATCTAATTTGGTTCTCCTCTTTTGGAACAAAAACATAAGCAACGGACCCCAAAGTTTGAGGTGACTAACAGGAGGCTTTCTTCCTAAGCAAGCCTCCTCTGGGTGAACTCCTACGCTACTTTTGTAGGGCACCAATTAAGAAAATATACAATAGTATATACAGCTTCTACCCTATGCTTATTTGGCACCACCCTACACTCCTTCTCTCCACAACTCCATTCTATTGGGGAGTATATAGAGCAAACTCTGAATGCATCCTTGCTTACGAAAATCAACAAACTCATTAGAGCTAAATTTACCTCCATTATCTATCAAAAAGGCCTTAATACTTTCACTAGACTTTTTCCACAATGGACTTAAAATCTTTGAACTCAACAAAAACATCAAGTTTCTTTGTGAGAAAACAAACCCATATCTCCCTTGGAAAATCATCTACTAACAATATAAAATAGCTTGCACCTATCCACTAGAATTGTCACCATAAGACCACAAATATCACCATGGACAAGATCCACGAGTAGACAAGGTTTGCCTCCTTTTCCATTTACAAGAGACTGAGATGGAGCAACATTTCATTTTTAGGCATCGCATCTATTACGAAATCTAAGGTCAATATCATTACCTTTTAAGGAAGTCCGAGAACTCCCTCATCTTCTTCAAATATCCAAAACATTGATGCTTGGCCTCAAAAATAAGGGAGGCTCTTGGACTTGGATCTTCTTCACTTAGAGGCCCCCACCACGGAACACCAAGACAATCACCTCCTTCTTCATAGTGCTTACAAACATAAACACCAAAAGGCAGACAAAGAATAGCTACATTCTCTACCCAAGTGTGGTTCTTGCCGCATTTCATAGGGGAGGTTATGCTTTGTAATTTCACTAATTGGAAGCAAATTTTTACTCGAACTAGGAATGTGAATACCTTATTAAACATTCAGGTCTTACCTCTCATCTTGATCTGCACATTACCACACCCTTCTACAAAGTGCTTCCTCGTGTCACCTAAAATCATTGTTTGTGACTCAATGAACCAATCACTCTTGTCAATCATATGCTTTGAAGCTCCATAATCAAAAGAATCAATATGTCGACTGACCCTCCGCCTAAGCAACATTACCTGCTACTTTCCCAATTGCCCATGATTGTGTTTTTCATCCCAAAACCTTTTTTATAGTCTTCTTTAATATGATCAGATTTACCACAATAATAACACTTCACATTTAACCATCGAGGGTTCGACAAGTCAAGAGGGGACGGTGATATTTCCCTCACCAAGGCTCAATCCCCCCAAGAGTGTGGTATGTTTCATCTTGTGGAATAACAAATCTGACATGGTTATTAAGTCAATTTGGGGGTGTCATTAGCCAAATAGTATGACACAACATCCCATCTCTTGATAGGTGGCGGATGCTCAACACTTAATTTTAGGGAAGCATCTTGTGATACTTTCCAATGACACTTGATATTCTTTGTTGTCTTAGCTTTTTTTGGTTTACTTGAACTAGAAGGCTTGTCGTTGTTGTTATTATTTCCCACTTTTCCCTTAATCTTTGTTGCAAAGTCACTCTCGAATGCTCCACTACTGCTTCAGAATTCCTTTTTCCACTAGTCCTGCTGCAATCACTAAATACAGCTTCTCAAATGTGGTGTTAGTTGATTCCGAAGTGACATTCAGGATTTCAACAAAATTCTCAAAAGGAGGCAAGCTCATCAAAGTAATCACAACAAGATCTTCCTCATCTACTTCTCTACCTATAGCAAGTAGTTGATCCTGAATGTTTTAATTTTAGCAAGTATTTTGAAATGGAATCAGTTAGGTTTTTAGCTTGGTAGGTGTCTCAGTTGTGCCTATGTGTCCTAGGCCGGCTGATGGACACACAATTGCCCAAGATCAGCCTTATTATCTTAGCCTAAGTCTAACTTAGGCTAATCAGCAATCTTTGTCTTTGACTGGAATGTGGGGCCCAGAATGAGTGGGGCACACCTCATGACCTAGTGAGCTGGTGAGTGCTTTGTGGGACCCTGCCTGAGGGGGCGGCGCACCACTTAGTGGAGAGTGGGGTCCAGCCCAAAGGAGGYRCCTCAATCTGAGCCATTGAAGGCTAGGTTGGGCACACATCTCAAGGTAAGATGGAGGTTGATGGAAGGATAAAGAGAGGGGTTGAGGGTGATGGGCACACATTGCTCATTTGTGTGATTGCAAGTGAGCTGAAGGARGGTGATTGAGGCTGAGGAAAGAGGGYGAGCAGTGTTAGGGCAAGCAGCAAGGTGAGGAGGGCGATTTCAGGTGTTGAAGGCAACAGGAAGGAGGCCAACATCAGGCCATATCAGGAAGCCAGCATCTGCCCACATTCAGGCCAAGTTTTGCAGCAGACAGAGGGGCAAAAGGGGGTAGTACAACCTCATCAAGGACAGGCCAAACTTGGCTGTAAAGTTCAGCAAAGAACAGGACCTATTTCTGGCCATATTTACAGCCAACAGCAGGCTGTACTGAAGGTCGTACTGCTACAAGAAGGAGTGTTGAGATAGCTGGGTCGTACTGTTCCTGTGGAGAAGCTAAGTTCTGCCCAGCAATTTCTGTGAAAATATTCTGAACTGTTCTTGCTGTAATATTTCCTCAGAAGCCTCAATAAGAAGCCCTCCTTTGCTGGTTTTCCCCACACTGGGGTTTCCAGGGTATTTCTGGTGTCCAATTTATTTTTGTGCTTGGTTCTGTGTGCTTCTACTGTCTAATTTCTGAATTATAACTCAGTTGTAGGTGACTGCATAATTTCAGATTTTATATCAGTTATTATAATTTCTGGTTAAGTTTAAATTATTGGAATAACTTCGGTGTCTGACTTCTTAGAGAAAAAATCAACAGAATCACCCTCCTCCATCTTCAACGAAAACACTAAAATTTTAAGGTAAAAATCCCTCCCTGCATTTCTCGAAAGTCTCACTTACCTCTCCCAACCTCAACTGTAATGTGAAGGCATCCTTTACATCTTACACTTGTGGGAGAATGTCTTCTATCACAGACAACTTTATCAGCATCACTTCCTCTCTATTAGTAGAATCAAATTCTTCTTGTTGATATTCATCATAAGAATCTTTGGTCCTTTAGTGATCACCCCGAACAATTGTTAGATTATTCTTTATTTACAGAGCAGTAGAGTTACCAGTGTTATTTTACTTCTTTACCATTAACAAATATATCATGTACTGAACAATAATAGCAGCATAAACAAGAGACAAAAGAACACGAGATTTATCCTGGGAAAACCCCAAATGGGAAAAAAAACCCAGCCAACCTTTCTTAAATAGATTCTGTCCACAATAGTCCAACCATACACCAACTCTCAAAAGCAACAGACAAGAAAGAAACCCTAGCACTAGGCTAGGGCATAAGCTAGTGCTACCAGCTGCAGCAGCACCACCATACAACTAGAGCGCACCTCCTCAAACAGATAGCGCACAAGAGAAAACCACCACCAAGAATAACCAAGAACCTCAAACTGCGTCTTCTTCTTCTCCTTAGACTTGTGCTTCCTTCTTCAATGAGAGAGTGAGTGTGAGTGTGTCCAAATGAGCTATACGTCTCCCTCATTTATAGTCTTCAAGTCACCTAGCTGGGCTGATTTCTTCTCTGGGGATCTTAATTTCACTTTATTATTTTCCTTGTGGGCCGACTTCTCTTCTGGGGTATTCTTTTGTTGTTCAATGGTCTTTCTGGACTTCCGGAATCTTCTTCTCTTCTAAGAGAGGTTGTCTAGAGGAAAGTTCCTCCCGCAGCTACCAAAACATCAACANTTATTATTTTCCTTGTGGGCCGACTTCTCTTCTGGGGTATTCTTTTGTTGTTCAATGGTCTTTCTGGACTTCCGGAATCTTCTTCTCTTCTAAGAGAGGTTGTCTAGAGGAAAGTTCCTCCCGCAGCTACCAAAACATCAACATTCCCTCTTAGCTAGGGAGGTATCTTTCCATGATGTCTTGATCTAGTAGTCCACTGACTACTCTGCAATCAACTAGTAGCACACAGCTACTACCATGCCATCGATAGCTCAAATTATCTGTCACAGTCTCCATGACTATGCTACAATCAACTAGTAGCACACAGCTACTCCCAAATGATCTGGTAGTCTTCATGGCAATCAGCTAGTAGCACACAACTACTACAATGCCATCCAATCTGCTGCCAAATCATAGTAGTACACAACTATTGTCCAACAATACATAACCACCGCCAGTGGTACACAACCACCGCTATAGCAATACACAACTATTGTCCAGTGATACACAATCACAACTAGTGGTACACAACCACCGTAGTAGCACACAGCTATTGTCCAATGATACACAATCACCGCCAGTGGTACACAACCACCGTAGTAGCACACATCTATTGTCCAGTGATACACAATCACCACCAGTGGTACATAACCACCGTAGTAGCACACAACTACTTTCCAGTGACACACAGTCACCGCCATAGTCTCGTGACTACACGATGATGTTTCTTCTATCCCTTGTATCCGACAATGCATTACCCCCTCAATCACCTCACATGATTGATCTAGGGAACCCATGGCCATAGGGGTTAGTCGACTGGAGGAGAAACATCACACCTCCCTCTCAACGAGGGTGAACATTCTGCATCACACCAAGCTTGTCTCTGAAGTACTCATACTTCACTCTAGAGTCTAGACAGAGGCTTGGTGAGAATGTCCATTATTTGCTCATCAGTGGATATGTACTAGAGCTCCACAACTCCTCTCTGCACCATGTCTCGGATGTAATGATATTTGATCTCTATGTGCTTTGACTTGTCATGAAAGACAAGATTCTCTGAAATATTTACGCAACTTTGATTGTCACAATGTATCGAAGTTGGCTCCAACTCTAGATCAAATATCCCTGCAAGCAACTTCCAAAGCCACACGTCTTCACGGCTTGCAACACTAGCTGCGATATACTCTGCCTCTGTTGTACTGAGTGCCACTGATGTCTGCTTCCTACTTAACCATGAGATCATACCTGATCCCAAACTGAAGCAGCATCTGGATGTACTTTTCCGGTCCACTGTACTTCCTGCCCAGTCAGAGTCTATATAACCCTACAGCTTCACATCTCCATCCAAGACATATCTCAATCCATATCCAATTGTACCATGTGGGTACCTCAACATATGTTTTGTTGCCATCCAATATACATGTCTAGGTCCAACCATGTACTGACTCAAGGTGTTTACTGCAAAGCATATGTTTGGCCTGGTGTTAACCAGGTACATCAAGGATCCAATCAGTTGTTTGTACATCGTGGGATCCACCAAATCTAAAGATGAATCACTCAGGAGCTTCAGATTTATCGTCATAGGTGTGGCCATGGACTTGCAGTCCATCATCCCTAATCTCTGTAGGATCTCAACAGTATATTTTCCTTGGCTAGAGAAAACCTCACCTGGTCTTTGCCACACCAACAATCCCAAGAGATAATGCATCATACCTAGATCCTTCATCTCGAACTCTGAAGTGAGCTCCCTCTTGCACCCAACTATGAGCTTCTCATCTCTTGTTAGAAACAAGTCATCCACATATAGAACCAAGATCAACGGGCGACCATTCTCAACCTTGTAGTAAAGGTTGGGATCCACATCACTATTGGTAAACCCCAAGCTCATTGGGTAGCTATCTATCCTGGCATACCATGCCCTGGGTGCCTACTTTAGTCTGTACAAAGCCTTCTTCAATTTGTACACTTGGGACTCCTTTCCATGAATCACAAACCCTTGTGGTTGCTCTATGTACACTTCTTCCTCAATTACACCATTCAAGAAGGCAGTCTTGTTATACATCTGGTGCAATTTCCATCCCATCGCGGAAGCAATCGCAATAATAGACCTAATGAAAGTGTACTTTGCTACTGGAGCAAAAGTCTCATCTGGGAGAAACCTCTAGCCATGAATCTCGCTTTGTACTTCTCTATGTTGTCATCTACAGCATGCTTGATCTTGTAGATCCACTTGGAAGTCACTATTGACTTTCCTTCTGGTCTTGGAACCACTTCCCACACATCATTCTTCATGATGGACTGATACTCCTCCATCATGGCATCCTTCCATTCCTGCTTCTTCAAAGGTGGAAGGTTCTGAATCAATGATTCTGCTCATCAGTGCCACATAGCAGGAAAACTTGTGTGGTCTCTTGCTCTCTCTAAAAGAGCCTTTGGGAGCTGAATGTCCTTCAGCTTCCTGCAAGGTGTTCTAGAGCCAAGTTGGTCTCTTCCTGGTGACTGTTGCTTCTCTGGGTGGATCTACAAGTCTCTCTGACTCTACCATCTCATTATGAACTTCTGAAATGGGTTCCTCTGGTGTAGAGTCTACCATCACTGCATCCCTTGGAGCCTCCTGCTCCACTCAGTCCTCATCCATGTGAGACTCCCTTGATCTTCTGAAGGCTTCCTCTTCATCAAATGTTACATTCCGACTTATCTCAATCTGTCTCTGCCCGAGAATGTATACTCTGTAAGCCTTAGAAGTCTCACTGTATCAAACGAAGGTACCCTTCTTTCCTAAAGGTTCCAACTTCGTTCTCTTTTCCTTTGGAACATGATTAAACATTGGACAACCAAAAATCCTCAAGTGATTGACTTCTGGTTTCTTTCCAATGAACACCTCTTCATGTGTCTTGTTCCCCAATATCTTGTGAGGACTTCTATTTTGAACATACACGGTTGTATTGGATGCTTCTGCCCATAAATGCATGGGTAAGCCCTGGTCATGGATCATTGCTTTTGTTGCTTCTACAATGGATCTATTCTTTCTTTCAGCAACCCCATTATGTTGGGGGTTGTGGGAAGTTGTTAGCTCCCTCTTAATTCTTGCTTCTCTGCAAAAGTCTTTAAACTCTTTTGAGGTGTACTAACCTCCATTATCAGATCTCAAGACTTTAATCTTCCTTTCAGAGAGATTTTCAACTAGAGCCTTGAATTCCTTAAATTTGTTGAAAACTTCATCTTTTGCTTTCAAGAAGTAGATCCATGTCTTTCGAGAATAGTCATCTACGAATAAGACACAGTATACAAAGTTGCCTAAGGATGGCACTGTCATCTATCCACATACATTGGAGTGTATGATGTCCAAGATCCACTTGGACCTGCTGTCACTGCTAGTAAAGCTTCCCTTGACAGTCTTGCCAAGTGTGCAACCTTTGCATACTCCATCATGTTCTACCGAAATGTCTGGTAGACCTATAACCATCTTGCTCAATACTGGTATCGCTCTATAGTTTATGTGAGCAAGTCTTCAGTGCCATAGCTCACTAGAGCTCACGCTGTTATGTACAAGGGCTTGTTCTTGGTGTCCCTTCAATTTATACAATCCTCCCTCTCAGACACCAATCACGGTAGCTTTATCTATGCTTGAATTCTTGGGCCATAGAAGAACTTGGCCATCCACAAAAGCTACCCTAAAACCTTTATCTTCTAAAGCAGAGATGGAAAGTAGATTCTTCTTCAAGCCTTGTACAAACAAAATATCTTGAATTGAAAGAGGGTTACCTGAGTCAAGTTGTAGGAGGCTTCTCCAACGCCTTTGACTGCATGTATGGAATCATCCCCAAGCTCCACTTGAAGGGATGAACTCTTTTCTATTAAGTTTGAAAGAGAACTTTTGAATCCAGTCATGTGCTTGGAAGCACCGCTATCTATAAGCCAAGTATCACTTCCTTGAGTGATAGTTCTTGTGAGTGCTGAGACAAATACAAATTCTTCATCCTTTGACTTGTGCTCTTCAGCATCTGCTGCATGTGCATGGTGCTTCTTCTTTCCCTTTTTCATGTCTAAGAGGACATTGTGCGGCATAATGTCCCATCTTCTTGCAGTTGTAGCATATGATCTTTGACGCATCCTTCTTGTAGCGTGGTTTCTTAGACTTCTTTGGACTGCCTTCTTCCCTTTCTTTCCTTTTCTTCACTTGAGCAGCAAGGGCTTGATTTTCATCATCATTTGTCTTCTGTGACTTGGATATTAATCTAAATTCCTCTTGGGTACAATCTGACCATAATTTGTCAAACTTGGGCAATTTGCTTCTAGCGCAAATACCTTGAACGAATGGATCCCAAGAGGAAGGAAATCCATCAAGTGTAGTAGTCACAAGTTCAGAGTCATCTACTGGGTCTCCAATAGCTGCTAACTGGTCCTTGATCTGCGAGATCCTCATAAAATAATTGGCGATTGTTCCTGACTTGTTCATTGTCACGTTTCTGAGTTGATGCCTTAGAGTAAGCTTCCGACTAGTAATCTTACTTTCATAAAGTCTGCTTAGGGCATCAAACATTTCCTTCGGTGACTTCAGTTTTGATATATTAGGTATCAGATGGTCTTTTATTGAGTCTGTCAAGATCCTCTTGGTCTTGACTTCATTCTTCCTGAACTTTGCTTTGGCTTCTTCAGGGTCTGGAAGTACTTGCTTGACATGATCCAATAGCTCATTTTCTTCTAGAACGAGAAGAACTCTATGCTTCCAGGATCTAAAGTTATATGCTCCATTCAATCTATCTTCAACTCTCATACCGATTGACATTTTTGCCGGTAGAAACCCTAGTCTAAGAAATTTCAAATTTCGGATCTTTCACAAAACTGCAACCAGAGTGTTGCAGGTGGTGCGCTAGGGTAGGGTGAACTGCTCTCTGGTGAAAATAGTCCCAATGCCTTGGAACTAGTGCTCAACGAGCTTGACAAAGTATTCTAATGCAGTGGCAAGGTATTGCTGCAAACGATCTTCCTTCCAGTGGTCAAACTATTCTGAAGGTAACCAGCTCTGATACCATGTTAGATTTTTCTTTATTTACAGAGCAGTAGAGTTACCAGTGTTCTTTTACTTCTTTAACATTAACAAATATATCATGTACTGAACAATAATAGCAGCATAAACAAGAGACAAAAGAACACAAGAGATTTATCTTGAGAAAACCCCAAATAGGGGAAAAAACCCAGCCAACCTTTCTTAGATAGATTCTGTCCACAATAGTCCAACCATACACCAGCTTTCAAGAGCAACAGACAAGAAAGAAACCCTAGCACTAGGCTAGCGCATAAGCTAGTGCTACCAGTGGCAGCAGCAGCACCGTACAACTAGAGTGCACCTCCTTAGGCAGATCGCGCACAAGAGAAAACCACCACCAAGACTAACCAAGAATCTCAAACTGCGTCTTCTTCTCTAAAGATGGCAACCTTGCACTAATTATAGACATTTAGATGTGATCATTGAACTCCTAAGTGGAGTCCAACGATATGCTCAAAAGATTTTCCATTTCTTTCAACATGAAAGCACCAAGTACCAACAAAATAATCAAGCTAACCTTAGAGAAAACTCAAAAATACCTCCAAAAATTCAGTTGTGTTTACATATTGTACTGGCCGAAACAATAGCAACAATCTTGCATCAACCCAACACCCCCATCATCTATAGCAGAAATTATTTTGCTCACCCAACACTTTCCAGAAAACAGAGTTTTTGTCGTAAGTTTCTGATTTAAAATTCTGAAAAATCCTAATAAAAATTGTACAATAAATTTGACTTGCTACCTGTTTCAAAATTTGTGCATACTGTTGTACAGATAAGCAAGTTGTTATACACATTAGTCCATAATTATACAGACTTTTGCTTGCATCAACCGTTAAAATCGCACCCAATCTATGTGTCACTTGACCTCAAGAGTCATGCCCATGTGTCAATGTGACTCAATCCTTGAATTGTGTGATGTCTCTTCGTATTCTGTGCATTGTCCTCAAAATTCAGTCCACAGTCCCTTCAAATTCTGTGTGTTGTCCTTGAGTTATGTGTGTTGTTGCTTTGAATTACATGTGCTACCCTTGATTTTTGTGCAATGACCCTCCAAATTCTATGCATTGTCCTCAAAAATTGCACACTGCCCTTTTTAATTATATGTTTGTCTTTTGAAATTCTATGCATTATCCTCAAATTTTATGAGCTTCACCTTGAAATATGTGTGCTTCACCTCAAAATCTGTGTGATGCACCCTGAAATCTGTGTTGATTCCACCTCATATTATGTGCTAGCACTATGAAATTCTCTCTATAACAATTCTGCTCCTCAAATCCCATGTGTGCATACCTCTAAGTCTCTACCACACAATTTCTCCTTTGTTATAAATCTACTCCGATGCATGCCAATCTCCCTGGCCTCATTCTGTGTGAAATAGACCCATGATCCTTTGGGTCCTATCAATCCTTCACTGTGTCTCCTAGATAGCCCGCTGCTCCTTAGCTTTATCATGGCTCTAATACCATATCAGAAATTGCATACACAATAGCAAAAAATGCAAACCAACAAAAATGGGAGAGAAACATTCCAATGGATGTGCAAGTCATTTACATAACCTCCATTAGAATATTAGTTCATTTCATATTCCTCAACATGTAATTACTAAATATGACTTAATTAGTATTAAGTCATGGATACTTAACTTCATAACATGACTTCATTATAAAAATAAAGTTCCTGAATTTAACCTCTAAGTTACTAAGAATGACCATTATTAAATACCTACTTTATCAGGAGAAGAGACAAGTATAGAATCATAAAGTTGGTGAATAAGGTTCAATTGACATGTTTTGATGGTGGAACCATGATGGGTAAATTTTTGAGAAAGAACAAATGAGAATGCTCATCAAGGATATCAAACATTTTACCAATAGGATTGCCTAGCTCCATCTTATAGTTGATAGAGACTAGTAGTTGTGTCTAAATGACAATGATTTCAGAGGGAGATGAGTCGAATTTAGTTCAAACTTCAAACTTAGATTCAGTAAACTTATTATTTAATACCATCCACATAAAGGACATAAAACGTTTAGGTTTACTTCAATTTAACCTTAAGCTTTCAGAAAGATCAAACATATAATTGTAGCAATTTCAATTTAACAAGTGATTGTCAAAATCATAACACTACTTGTTCTAGATTCATTGTATACATTTACTAACCATTAGATAATATATGACAGTTGTTACGTAATTTTAACAATGCCATTAAATAAATACCAACAATTTCGAGACTTGTCATAATTTTCAAAACATATATAACCACTATTACTTTTCTCTGGACTCATTTATATTATTTAATCATGATTAATAAATATTAAATAACTCTTATAAATCTGTCTAGAGTTGGATTCACCAATTATTTGTTTTCTGACCTAAAGGCCTTTAATTTATCCTTTAGGTAGACTTGCATCCAATTAAACATTATTTATTGTATCATGATTTTTTCTTTGATAATATAGACAGCATTTTCAAAAAAACAATATTAAAAAAAGTTAATGAAATCATACAGTAGCACTCACCCTTTGATTCTAAATCTCTAGGACTCGGCATATTTTCCAAGTATTGAAATTGTTTGTCTTCATTAAAGTTTTCCTTGATTGAGGCCATCCCCTATAATCAACTTTGAGTTGGAATTGAAGTCGTCCTTTGAGAAGATGTCTTCACAAAGACTCTTCTAGGCAATTTGTCTTTCGCTTAAGTGTACATTTACTTCAACCCCATTCTTATATTCTGCCAAATTTTCTATGTTTATTTTATTGTGTATTGTTCACATGTTTTATAGAGAGATGGCAACCTAATTAATTAATTTAATCATGCTATCCTAGACTTGGATCGTACAAAACAGCAGTAAAACTTTTTTGCAATCAAACAACCAGACACTTGAATATCGATCCAAACAGTTGAGACAATGAAGACTTTGTAATGCACACTTTCAAATGTAAAGAGACTTCAAAGGCACACTTTCTTTTTTACTGGTGATTCATAATGTCAAGTTGTATGTGCTAGTAAACAACAAATGGAAAAGATGAAGAGACAGCTAGAATTCATCATGACATTGTCTATTCGAGTATGATGTCGGAAATAGCCATCAAGAAAAAGTTAAAACACATCCTGCAATCTGAAAAAACAGGACAGAAAATCCATTTTAGATCAAGTATTGGCCCTCAGTTTATGCTATGTTCTTGTCTGAAACGTCTATCATGTTTCTGCACCCTAATTTAAAGCGTTTGATCAGCTGCTAGTGCTTCCTCAAAAGAACAAAACTAAGATTCATCTGATAACCTACCAAAAGAATCTGACCATTTTGACATTAGCGACTTTTTTGTTGTGACAGATGATGATATTTAAATTGTTATATGTCATGCTTGCCAAAGTACTTAAAAGTTAATTCCTATTAGTCACATCACTTTCAGAGAAAAAACTACAAATGATGTGGGTGCAACTTACAAGTTTACAACAGTAGACCGTAGTTGTTATGGCATGTATCAGTGTTTGGACCAATTCAGTTTTTATTATACCCAAATCATAAACCTAAATATTTGTAGGACTCTAGGCCCTGACAAACAGTTATAAACCCTTGCTCTAAAACTCAAATCAGCAGTGATAACTTGCAACCAACCTCTACAAAATTTGTGAATTTAGGGTCTCTGTTAACTACCAGCCGATGCACCTGCACAACACATGCCCATTACATAACTGATTAGCCGCAATCAATAAATATTTCTTACAAATAAGAAGTCATAAAACAGAAGTGGGTTAGCTAGAGATGGCCAAATGTTAACAAGCTGCCATCTTAGCCGTTGATGGCCAAGTTCAACTCTCTAGGGCATGCCATCTACCTTGATCATAGTAGTTTAGTTCGCATCAACCTGTACATGATGGAACTGTAAACAGCAGTGGCGTTCAAAATGGAAAAGAAATGCCAACGGAGCGTTGGTTCACTGGTGAGTTTGACGGAGTGTTGAACCGTCCACCGAGGCTCCAATCTCAATGCAGTCTGCCCCAATGTTACCAGAAACAGAAAATGGGAAATGGGAACTGAACAAGAAGGCTTCAAGAGATCAGAAATGTAAACCTACGCCGTTCCCAGCAAATATTATGCGGATGAAATTGATTATTAATGTGCTGATGGAGTGTCAAGACGAGAATGGGATCACGAATAGGAACTGAACAAGAAACGGGCCTCCTGGTCAGGTTTCTGGTAACACGGGTTTTGCCGTTTGCATGGCATCAAAGGCTGGATGTAGGTCACAGGCAATTTTGGTGGAATTACTACCCGTCAGACCTGAAACCTAAGCCGAAGGACGCCCGCTGTTTGCGGTGCAGCCCCTCTGGGATGTTTCTCAAAGCACTTCCAAAAAATCCGATTAAAACAGACAAAAAAAAGGGAAGAGAAGAGGGCCTGGCCTTCACAAGCTAATTCTGTGGTCATTATACACAAACCCGCCAAGTCCCAATATGCAAACAGTTTGTGTCCGAAAAAATTCGATGAGAAACCAACAGCCTAAATCACTTAGAAAAACTGCACGGGTTTCACAGCATAACACGAACTTCCTTCGGGTTAGGTACCAAGTCTGGGGATTATTTATTCCCGCAGATTCACCCAGCCTCGTCCCTTGTTGACGTCTTTTGCGTGGGGTGAACCACAGCGAGAATAGAATCCTGGTGGACTGCATAAGTATCGTTCCATCCGTTCTAATCTTTCTAATTGCGAATCAGAATCCACAACCAGCCCTGGACTCTTGAAAATCAAAAGGGTAAATGAGTGCCCTAAAATTCAACGGCGGGCTTCATTCAGGCAAGAGGAACACGCACCTCGCTCACAAACGAAAGGTGACCCTAATTCAACCGTGTTACTAGAAACGAAAAACAAGCTAGGATCTTACATACCTCATATTCGAGTTTATGTTTCTCCGATTCTTCGAGTGGGATGTAGTATTTGGCAAGGCGTGTCTTTCCTTGCCTGTTTTGAAGCAATATGAATCGGATCTGCAAATATACCAATAACGCTAGTTACTGCCTATAGATTTTTCAAAATTCAGACCAATAACCTCCACTGTGAATCGAACCCACGTACCATCGTGGCTGGGAACGAACGGATCCGTTTGCAGGGACAAGAAGACACGACACGGACTTCTTTCCTTGCCTTCAAATGTCAAGAGCTCCAAAGTCCCTCTGCTGTCCAGCGTAAACTGTTTTAAAATGTCAGCAAGGAGATTTGAGGTAAATCAATCAATAAAACATTATACCGACACGAGCACTTTGAATCCCATACATCCATCTTGACCCTACTCTATTGACCGGTCAGATGAGGACAATTGAGACGGATGCGTTGTATAGAGTTAGTCCCTGTTCTAGTTTTATTTAGATGTATTAATTAAAAAATAAAAAATTATATAACTAGCTACTCTTGAAGCAAGGAAAAGGAACACTTAAGTGAATTTCGGTGGTTATGTTGCTTGACGATTATGGAATTTTTGGTTATGTTGCTTGATGATTATGGAATTTTATTTTTGGATGGAAAACGATCACTTCACAAGGTCAATCTTCATCTTACACCTCGTAAAATATTTTCAACAATCTTGTAACTCCAAATCCAAATCGCCCAACTCCATGCCCACCTACAATAATCGTAGATATGTGACCACAAATTTTCCAAAGAGAAATAGAAGACTAAAAAGAGGCAACGATTAAGAGGGTGGAGAGAAGATGATGGAGCAAAACCATAGGACAATGTTTGGCAAATGAAGGCAACGTGAAGGTTAAGAGGGGGTGTCAGGGAGATGAACATAGGGAGCACATTCTAGGATGGAACATAGACCAATCAGCAGATGACACATGGCAATTTGCAGGACAAAACATAAACCAAACATCAAATGACATGTGTTAGTGTTCAAGAGGCTCTAGCCAGACAACAAAACTTATCAACCCCAATTGTTGTTTCTGGTGGAGGTTTCAAGAATAACGCAATGGTGATATATAAAGAGAATCTTCCAAGAACTGTTGGAATTGGAGGAAATGGAGGGTTGTTGCTATGTATCAGGACATTTTTGTGGGTAACTAATGCAATTCAATTGGGGGTTGGAAACCATCGACTCGGATGAGATCCATAGTTCAAAGTACACGAGAGGGTCTTCACCTCAACAATTTGCACTAGTGATGACTCACTGACTCCCAATTTGGCAAAATGAATATTTTGATTTATTTGATTATTTGTAATGTTAAAACTTTATAATATGATAGTGTTCAATATTCTTAAGCTATTATTGGTATTGTATTGTATTACCTTCTTCCTTGTAGACCTTGCCTTATTATACTCAAGTAATATAGTACACCAATATGACGAAATATGTAATATAGTACATTGATGTGATGAAATATGTATTTTAAAATCTAGAGTTTAAGAGTACAATGAATTAGCATAAAATTCCAATACCCACTAAGATGAAATTTAGCCAAAATCCAATACCCACTTCAACTGAGCAAGTAGGACAAGGTAAGGAACAAAGGGAAAATATTGCATTAGGGCCCATTGGAATTACAAAGACAATTCTTGCAGATGTAGGGAGTGGGTAGCTAGGGACTTGAGGGCTAAGGTAATGCCAATGGAATCATCAAGCTCGATGAGAATATCATAAGTGTTAAACATTTCTAACTTATTTTTGACAACTCAAAGGCATTGAATCGGAAAATACCCTTCAAGCTAACTTATTGGATATTATTGCAATATTTAAGATATTACACGGCACCAACACACTGTTGATATTAGGGTAGTTGTGGGAGGTATTAACCTCTACATATAACCTTGACGAGACTAGAATATTTCAGGAAGCAAGAGAAACCCTAAAGCATTGGATAATTACCCTAGAAGACAAGTCGGCTCAAGAGATTAATTAATATTGAGTTATTAGTCTCTAGGAAGAGAAGTCGGCCCGGTTAGGTGATCCGGATTTATGAGCGAAACGAATTGATTAACAGACTGAATACAGTAAACACAGAGATATGGAGAACAACACGGATATCCAGTGAACAATATCTTCTATTGAATAAATGAAATAGGTTGAAACTGTAAAACTGCAGAGTTGAAAACAACTTGCTCAAATGGTGGTAGCTATCTCTGAGAAGAGATGTGGCTGCTACGTGCATCCGTCTGAGCAGAATGAATTACAATGAGGCTCTAGAGGCCTTTTTAACATTACTCATGAATTCCAAAACCCTAGACATCCAAAAACCTAACCCTAGGAGATGAAACGCCAAAATTTATGTGGGCCCCTATGGGTAAGTTGGTACCTCAACTTCTTGGGGTCGTAACTTTTGCATACGACCTTTATTTTAAGCGTGTGATAGCCCGTTGGAAAGGTATTTTCGAGAACTACACATTACGTTATCAAACTTTGAATTTTTCTACAATTTGACTATGGCGAGCCAAAAAAACATTGTTTAGGGCCCCAAAATGGCCCTGGAAGTACAAAAAGATGTGTTGGCATGAAAACATACAAAATAAGCCAGTTGAATTAGGTGGGAGGCCACCAATATCCACCTGGAAGATGTGTAGGGCTTCAAACAGCCTCGGAAGTGTAGAACCCACAATTACAAAGAAGTACAAAAGAACGTGTTGAACTAAAAACTGTCAAGAGGAGCCAGTTGGAATAGGTGGGTGGCCACCAATATCCACCTGGATCAGTCCTCCCCCCTAGGAAGCAATGGTCTCCATTGTGTTGAGTTCCCCCATCAGGTGAGGAAACTTCTTCTAAATTTGGCCTCGGGTGAGCCAGTTTTCATGTCTTGACAACCCGATAAAGTTGGATCCTCTTCTAGTGAGTGCCCTTGACCTGTGTGTTCATTATCTAATCAGTGGATGCTTGTTCCATGTAGTCAGGGTTGAGCTCTATGGGTGTTAGTTGTTCTGCGATCTCTAACATGTCCAATAATGGTGTAAAATATGGCCGAAGGAGGTCCACATTGAACACGGGGTGCAAGCCAAGGAAGGGTGGAGTGTTGAGCTCAAAAACATTACTACCCACAACCTTGGTGATAGTGTAAGGCCCATAGTGAAGGGGGCGGAGCTTCCGATGGGGCCCTGTAAGGCGCTCTTTCTGCAAATGTAACCAGACCTTGTCTCCCACCTGAAACCGGTGCGGTACCTTGTGTTGATCATGGCGTTGTTTGTACTTAGCATTGGCTTTCTGCAAAATCTCATGGTCCTGTTGGCGGATGTTTTGAATCTGGTGGCTTTGTTGGTCTCATACTGAGCATGGGAAGATTCCTTTGTGGTTGCAAGAGGTAGTGAAACATCAATGGGACCCAAGGGTTGGAATACTAGCCCCACTTGAAATGGGCTATGGTCGGTGGAGCTATGGAGAGCCATGTTGTAACTGTGTTGAACATAGGGAAGACTTTCATCCCATGTTGTACATGCGCAGGATGTGCAAAATCATCTGATTGACAACCTCTGTTTGATCGTCGGTTTGGGGGTGGAAAGCAGTGGATTTAGTGAGCTTAGTGTCCAACAGTGACCAAAGACTCGACCAAAATGTGGTGAGGAACCTGTTGTCTCGACCAAAAATGATGATCTGTGGTATCCCAAAATGGACCCACACTTGTTTGAAGAAGAGCTTGGAAGTATTTGTCACTGTGATGTTCTTCTTGCAGGCTATGAGGATGGTCATCTTCGAAAACCGATCAACTACCACAAATACACAATCATTGCCTTGCTTGGTGGATGGAAGGCCAAACATTTAATCCATCAAGATGGATTCCCATGGATTCTCAGGAGTAGGAAGAGGGGTATATAGGCCTTGCTTCTTGATGGCTAGCTTGGCATTGACACAGGCAGTGCAAGATCTGCTATACGTGTTGATGTCCTGTCGAAGTTTTGGCCAATAAAAATGTTTATGTAGAACTGCCACAGTTTTCTCCACGCCAAAATGTCCTGCCATCCAACTGTAGTGAGCCTCCCAAATCAACTTTGTACACTTGCTTGTAGGAACACAGAGATGTCCCAGATGTCATAACAGTCCATCCTGAATGTGAAATTCGGTGACATTCATGCCTGTACCCAAGAGTTGATAGGTGGTGGCAAAGTTTGGATCTTACTAATAAATTTGGGGCCACTCAGATGCCTCATGTCCATAGGAATGGAGCACAGTGGTGAGTGCAGCCATGGGAGGTTGACTGAGGCAGTCAATGTCACGATTTGTGGTTCATGTCTTATAATTGATGTTGAGATGGAACTGCTACAGGTAGGTGGACCACTTATGATGGCGGTCGTTTTGCAACTTCCCCTGTGTCTGTATGAACTACAAAGGCTTGTGATAAGTGTGGATGATTGTCTCCTTTCCCATAATGTAATGTTTCCATTGACGATGGGCTTGTACAATGAAATACATTTCCTTGTCACGGGTGGGGTATTTTCAAACAATATCTGAGAGTGTCTCACTATGGTAGGCTACTAGATGACCGTGTTGAGTGAGAACTGCGCCTACAGCATAGTCAGATGCATCAGTCTAAATCTCGAATGGTTGTTGTAGATCGGGTAAGGAGAGTATTGGAGTTGAGCATAAGTGATGCTTCAGATCATCAAATGCTCGTTATTGTTCCTTCCCCCATGTGAAATTTTCCCTGTCGTCCCCCTTAGTCACTTGGCTAAGGGCCCATGCAATATGGGAGAATCCCAACACGAACTATCGGTAGAAGTTGGCTAGTCCCAAAAAGATTTGAAGCTCGGTTAGTGTGGTCGGGGCTGGCTAGTCACAAATGACTTGGATCTTAGCTAGATCAACATGAACCCATGCTCATCAACAAAGTAGCCCAAGTATTGGACCTTATTCATGCCAAAGGAGCATTTTTCTAAGTTGGCATTTAACTTGTGTTGTCGCAGAGTGCTCAAAAATTGTTGAATGTGCTGCATGTGCTCCTCCCATGTTCTACTGAAGATGAGGATGTCATCCAAATATACCACCACAATGTAGCCTAAGTATTGGACCATGTTCATGCCAAAGGAGCATTTTTCTAAGTTGGCATATAACTTGTGCTGTCGCAGAGTGCTCAAAACCTGTTGAATATGTTGCATGTGCTCCTCCCATGTTCTACTGAAGATGAGGATGTCATCCAAATATACCACCACAAAAGAGTTGGTGAAGGGTCTCAATATATCATCCATCAACCTCATGAAAGTGGTTGGTGCATTGGTTAAGCCAAAGGGCATGACCAACCATTCGAAGAGACCTTCTTTAGATTTGAAAGTTGTCTTCCATACATCAGTTGGTTCGATGGGAACCTAGTTGTATCCAAACTTAAGGTCAATCTTGCTGAAGAACTTAGCCCCCTTGAGTTGGTCAAGAAGGTCATCAATTATGGGAATTGGGTATCGGTTCCTGACTGTGATTTTGTTTAATGCTATGTAATCAATGCAGAGCCGCCAAGTCTCGTCTTTCTTCTGCACCAATACAATCGGGCTTCCGCAAGGGGAGGAGTTGGGTCTAATGTGCTCCTTTTGAAGCAGCTCTTGGATCTGACGCTTGATTTCGTCATTTTCCATCAGCGAGCGATGATAGACTGGTCCATTAGGTAGAGGTGCATCGGGCGTTAGATCAATTGGATGCTTAACTTGGCAGTGCGTCGATACCCCGGTGGGTGAGGTGAAGATGTCTATGTACTCTTCCATGATCCTGTCCACTTGCTTCTGCTACAGAGAGGCTCTATGTAGAGGCCACAGATGTGGCGACGACCTTCTGCTTACTATGAGCACGGATCACAAAGAAGATGAACTTTTCAGTCTGTGAAATGACCTTACTGCATTGCTTAGCAGAGATTAAATAAATAACGGTAGGTGGTGCTACCTCTGGTATCTTGTACAATTGTCTACCCAAAGTAATAATAACATTGCGAGGTCTAGACTCATACACAACATGTCGCTTCCACAAATATGGTTGTCCTAAAAGAACATCACAAACTTCAAGGGGAGCAATATCACACAATACCCCATCTTTGAAAGACTTGATGTCGTAGGGAAAATGACATTGTTGGTTGACACGAAGATCCCTTCCTTGGCACAGCCAACCGATGGTGTAGGGTTGCGGGTGCGATGCCGTCAGTAGGTCTAGCCGCTTGAAGACCTCTGATGAGATTAGGTTCTTCTGACTATCGCTATCGATAATGAAATGAATCGGAGCCCCCTTTACCCACATCTATGGGTGAAAAAGGTGTTCCCCTTCCTCTGGTTCTTCTGGTTCGCTTGGCTGGACTTTGGTGGTAGCGACAGTGGCATTGGGTTCAGCATCAATAATCTGCTTCCCTCCTTCTGGATTTGATTCGGAGTCAAAATTGACCTCTAACTCGAAAGCTTTCAGCTCAGCCACGAGTGACTGCTTGGAGCGGAATTCTTCGGTGTTGTGCCAAGGGATTTTATGGTATTCACACCATTTTCTCGTGCCCTTCTTTGGCTTCTCATTACCCTTCCTATGTTGTGGCTTGGCCTAGTTGTCCCGAGAGTGGCCAAATTTTCTTTGTCCCTTGTTGTGTGGGTTGGGGCCACCTTTGCCATGCTTCGACTGTGAGAAGTTTGCAGATCTGAACTCTCACCTATTCTACTTAAAAAAAATTATCGATCTTGACGACATATCTATAAGTCGTACCTAATGAGGCGATGTCCAGAAACTCCATTTATGTTTGAATGTATCTATGTAAACAACCACGATATTTGAGCACTAGATGTCACTCAAAGTCTTTGATACCCAGTTTGATGCGCAGGGTATGGAACATATTGGTGAAATCTGGTACTGTCTTGTACCTTTCCTGACGTAGGGTGGTCCATCTGGAGTATTGGTCCTTGTAGCTTCCAATAGGGTAGTATTGTTCTTTAATGGCATCCCAAAAAGAATCCCATGTTGGGGCGACCGCAAATATTGCAGGTTCCTCTATGGTCGTTTGCTTAGAGTAAGTATCCCACTAGTCCTTAACATGGGGGAAGACCTTGAGGAGAGCAAAAGTAATATTTTCCCTATCGGAAAAATCGTGGACCAAAAAATATCCTTTGAGAAGATTCAACAAATTATCTACAACATCTGCATCTATCAGTGCTTCAAATAATGGAATATCAAAATTTACATGTACCTTGAAGGGGGTTGCATGGCCGCTTGATGAAGATGCTTCTCCTGTTGGCAGTGGTTGAAGGATCTGCGTGAATTTGTCCATCATTTCGTTCCCTTGTCATGCAAGGGCTTCCTCGATGAGCATTTTAAAAGGATCTCCAGCTCCATCATCTTTCTTTTCATCCCCGATGTATTGTTGTCGCGTTCAGCGCGACCGATCTTGCAAAGGCTCGACTGGTTCGAGTCCCAACTTCGTGTACCTAGATCTTGTCGGGGACATGCATGAAGAAAAATAAATGAAGAGCAAACCGCTCTAATACCATTGATCTGGATTTATGAGCAGAAAGAACCGATTAACAGATTGAATACAATAAACACAGAGATATGGAGAACAACACAGATATCCAGTGAACAATATCTTCTATTGAATAAATGAAATAAGTTGAAACTATAAAATTGCATAACTGAAAACAACTTGCTCAAATGGTAGTAGCTATCTCTGAGAAGATATGTGGCTCCTATGCGAATCTATCTGAGCAAAATGATTACAATGAGGCTCCAAAGGCCTTTTTAACATTACTCATGAATGCCAAAACCCTAGACATCCAAAAACCTAACCCTAGGAGATGAAACGCCAAAAGTTATGTGGGCCCCTATGGGTAAGTTGGTACCTCAACTTCTCGGGGTCGAAACTTTTGCATACGACCTCCATTTTAGACATGTGATAGACCGTTGGAAAGGTCTTTTTTGAGAACTATGAATTACGTTATCGAACTTTGACTTGTCATTAGTGTGATTGTGGCGAGCCAAAAAAACACTGTTTAGGGCCCCAAAACGACCCTGGAAGTACAAAAACATGTGTTGACATGAAAACATACAAAATAAGCCAGTTGGATTAGGTGGGAGGCCACCAGTATCCACCTGGAAGATATGTAGGGCTTTAGATAGCCCCGTAAGTGTAGAACCCACAATTACGAAGAAGTACAGAAGAACATGCTGAACTAAAAATTGTCAAGAGGAGTCAGTTGGAATAGATGGGTGGCCACCAATATCCACCTGAAACATCAGGTGAGTTAGAGCACTATAAATAAGAGGGTGATTTGTCACTCTCACTCTCACAACTGCATCAGACCAGTGGTGCGCAAGTTTGAAGAGGATTTGCAGTTGCAACTGCTGCAACTATGTAATGTCCCTTTCCAAATAGGAGCTCCAGAGAGGAGACTTAATGGTCTAAACCACCTCGTTAGACTATAGCTAGGGCCAAAGAGGGGTAAACAGGGTTACTAGAGGTCACTCCAGTCATAGGTGTTATATTCGGAAAGTGACATTGAGCTAAAAAGGGTTAAAAGCGCTTTTAAGTCATTATGAGCTAAAAATAGAAGTCAATAGTGAATTAGGGTTTCAACAGTGATTTAGGGTTTTGGAAGTCAACAGTGCATTAGGGTTTCAGCATGATTTAAAGTTTTGGAAAGCTATAAAGGAAGGGTCAGCGACCTAATTCAACATTATGCAGATTATGACTTGTCATTGAGGAGAAGAGGCGCATCTCAGGAGAGATAGTTCAATGTATTCCAGGAGGAAGACACTAGTTGGTTGATTTCGGTGTTGAAAGACACACCCTAGTCACCGGGAAGATCATCTAGGTCTTCCATCATTCTTCATTGACTCCACAGTGCTCCCATATTATGGGTATTATCTTTTAGTTGCTTATTTGTATTTCGGCTAAGATCCTTTTGCCTTTTGATCTAGCCGAGTGTTGTTATTTTATTCAGTCGTTGTTCCTTATTTATATTCCGGCTAAGATCTTTTGTATGTTGATGTAGTTGAGTATTGTCAGTTATTCAGCTGCATTCGGCCATTTTGTAATCCACAGAGATATCATAATACAAACTTTGCAGTGCTTTGTCACATTTATTATTTGTATGATCATTTATATGTTGTAAACCTTTGATCCTACACACACATTAGCAACATTTCCTAGACTAGCCAAGTCAGGAACATTATAGTGGTATCAGAGCTTTAGTCCTGCCAGCCTGTGACTAAAGACAATGAGTGCAGCAGAAAACCCAGAGGGCCATGAACACATAGGTGATGAATATGTCACTTACAACAGGCATCAGGAAAGAAGGCATAGGCCTGATTTTCCCCTTTTTCCTCCTAGCTCAGAGGAAGAGGAAGAGGCACACAGAGAAGCAGAGAGAAGGGCAGAATGTGAGGCTGAGCGTGAGGCAGAGAGGATGCCAGGAGACAGATATGAGCGACCAGAGGGTATTGGCAAGGCCCCCATAGATCCAGAGGCAGCTTTCATGCAAGTTATCAATGATATGTTAGCTAGTCAACGGACCATGTCTCAGTCCTTGGCACAGGTGGTTGATAGATTGGCTAGAGTGGGCACCCCAGATACACAAGTCCCGCATGTAGCACAGGGGAACTCGGGAACAGGCAGTAGACCCCAGTCACCCTCTCACACATACACCTCTGCGAGTAGAATTCCCAGACCCTTGTTTCCCAGTTTCCAAAGGGCACTCTCGGTAGCAGCACCGGCACTGATAGCACAGAGGCCACCCACTCATGCCAACGACATTGCAGAGTATAAGAGGGAGTACGCAGCATTGGGTCGTGACTTCCATCAGGACATGACCTTAGTCGAGTATTGTGGACTCAGACTCAGGAACCGCCCCAGAGAGCCGCAAAGGGGAGGACCACAATAGTAGCAGGGGCATAACCTCAATTTCATCCGAAAAGTTGGGAAACTCACCATCCCTTCTTTCGACGGATCGTCCAAATACACTGCCATAGCTTGGGTACAGAAGCTAGACACGTATTACAAGCTCAACCAAATGATTGAGACAGAGGCCATCAGTTTCGTGACCTTACACTTGGAGGGTGAGGCACACGAGTGGTCGTATCATGGATTGGTGACATTGGGTCACAATCGCATCACCTCCTATAGGGAGTTTATAGATAGGCTCATGGACAGGTTTTATAGGAAGGATCTCGAGATACACTTCAGGGATCTAGCCCAGTTGAGACAAACTGGCACAGCAAAGGCATTCATCACAAAGTTTCAGCAGGTAGACGTGGCAGTGACAGATATATCACAGCCCAGGCTGATGATGCTATTCACAGAAGGACTCACAGAGCCTTTGAGAGGATGAGTGAAGGCATACAGGCCTCCAACTTTGCAGGATGCCATCCTTCGCACTCGAGATCTGGCAGACTCAATGCCAAAGACTACAAATTTCTCCAAACCATTTGTGCCCCAGAGGGATCGAGATAGGAAGCCATTCCAGAGAGAATGGAAGGGCAAGGAGAAGTTGGATGATGAGACTAGGTGAGAGCTTATGAGGAAGAAGCTTTGCTTCAGCTGTAGAGATCCTTGGGTCCCAGGCCACAGGTGCATGGGCAAGGGAGAGATTCATTATATTGAGGTAGCAGTAGACGGCGTGGACAGCGAGGAGGAGGAGCTGGACAATGGATCCACTAGTTCAGAGGAGGAGTCAGCACTAGTAGAGGAGCAGCCTCCCCGCAGACCACCGACACCGGCAGGAGCCCATCCATCAGTAGTCCCACAAATGCCAGAGCAGGCTAACAGGAGGAAACCAGCAAAGGGAGGAGTCATAGCGACCCTTTATGGTGTTCCCAGGTATGATACCCTCCGTATTAGAGGTATTATTCAGGGGCAACATGCAATCGCCCTGATAGATGGTGGGGCCACCCACAACTTCATCGACGCTTCACTAGTATAGAGACAAGCACTTCAGACAGAGGAGTTTGAGGGGTTTGATGTTGCGGTAGCAAATGGCCACAGAGTGGAGTGTCTAGACAGAGTTCCAAACTTAGAAATGAAGTTAGGCAACTACACAGTGAGAGACACATTTTATGTGGTTGACCTATCAGACACATATGTGGTGTTAGGAGTTCAATGGATGATTACCTTGGGAAAAATCACTACCAACTACCAAACCTTAGAAATGGGATTCAGAGATCAGGATGGGAAGAAGGTTGTTCTAAGAGGCATGTCAACAGGAGCACCTAGGACAGTTTCAACCAAGAGGATGGAGAGGATATTCAGACATGGGGAGGTAGCATATGTCACATAATGCTTGATCACTACTCAGAAGGATTCAAAAGGTCGACAACAATACCATACAGAGATCAAGAATTTATTGGGACGATATCAGTAGGTCTTTGAGGCAATTCCACCAGGGAGACCACCTGACAGGGGGTTTGAGCACAACATTGAGTTGGAGGAGGGGGCCAAAACTATGATCACCCCCCCTATCGTCATCCTAGGAGGTTCAAGGATGAGATAGAGAAGGCAATCAAGGAATTGTTGGCGATGAGACACTTCAGACCGAGCAACAACCCATTCACTTCTTAAGTTGTCTTAGTTTTGAAGAAGGATGGCACCATGAGGATGTGCATTGATTACTAAGCCTTGAACAAGAAAACCATCAAGAACCGGTACCCTATCCCACGCATTGACAAGTTGATGGGTGAACTGCATGGGCCAGTTTTCTTCTCAAAAATTGATCTACTCTCTGGATATCATCAGATCAGCATTCAAGAGCAGGACATAGAGAAGATGACATTTCGATGTCATTTTGGACACTTCGAGTTCCTGGTTATGCCATTTGGGCTAACCAATGCACCCGCTACATTCCAGTCTTGCTTGAACCATATATTACAGGATCAGTTAACTAAATTAGTCTTGGGTTTTTTCGACGACATCTTGATCTATAGCTGGTCATGGCAAGAGCATATGAGGCACCTGGATGAGGTATTGAGCATCATGGAGGCACAATCATTATATGTCGAAGAGTCCAAATGCGAGTTCGGTATGACAGAGGTTCTTTACTTATGCCACATCATTAGTGCACAGGGGGTACAGGTGCACCAAGAGAAGATCAAGGCCATTCTGGATTGGCCAATGCCCAAGAATGTGATAGAATTGAGGAGCTTCTTCGGGTTGTGCAGCTATTACAGGCGGTTCATCCGGGTTTTTTCTCAGCTTGGAGCACCACTGACAGATCTTACCAAGCACGGGGCCTTCATATGGACCGAGAAATCATAGGAAGCCTTTGATCACATGAAGGAAGTCATGGGCACTTGTCCAGTGTTGGCACTACCAGACTTCACCTTGCCATTTGTACTAGAGTGTGACGCATCCAGCGAAGGGATCGAGGTAGTTTTGATGCAGGGAGGACACCCCATTGTATTCGAGAGCCGAAAGCTTAGTCAACTTGAGAGGTTGTACTCCATTTATGACAAGGAAATGTTGGCAATCATGCATGCCTTGACCAAGTTCAGACAATATTTGGTGGGCAACAAATTCGTGGTCAAGACCGATCACAACAGTTTGAAGTATTTCCTTGAGCAGAAGGACCTCAGTGAGCGCCAACAGAAATGGGTGACGAAGGTACAGGCATTCGACTTTGACATAGAGTATGTCAAGGGGAAGAAGAACATTGTGGCTGATGCACTATTGAGGAGAGTTGCAACATGTTCTTTGATGGAGATTTCAACAGATTGGAAATCCCACTTGTTAGTGGAATATTCCAAGAACAAGTTCGCTTGTGAGGTGATGGATGGGCAGATACAGGATGACCGGTATAGGGTCATTGATGATGTCATATTTTACAATGATAGAGTCTACTTGGTGCCAGATTCAAGGCTTAAGAAGAAGATCCTTAGTGCAGTTCATGATTCACCTCTAGCAGGCCATCAGGGGTTTTTCAAAACCTACAGACAGATCAGAGAGAGGTTCTCATGGAAGGGCCTCAAACAGGACGTTATGAGACACGTCAGTGAGTGTGTGACTTGCCAGCAGAACAAGT
>ML798738.1:336035-355934 GCA_009831015.1 Picea engelmannii | reverse complement strand
GTGTCCATAGGAATGGAGCACAGTGGTGAGTGCGGCCACGAGAGGTTGACTGAGGCAGTCAATGTCACGATTTGTGGTTCATGTCTTATAATTGATGTTGAGATGGAACTGCTACAGGTAGGTGGACCACTTATGATGGCGGTCGTTCTGCAACTTCTCCTGTGTTTGTATGAACTACAAAGGCTTGTGATAAGTGTAGATGATTGTCTCCTTTCCCATAATGTAATGTTTCCATTGACGATGGGCTTGTACAATGAAAGACATTTCCTTGTCACAGGTGGGGTATTTTCGAACAATATCTGAGAGTGTCTCACTATGGTAGGCTACCAAATGACCGTGTTGAGTGAGAACTGCGCCTACAGCATAGTCAGATGCATCAGTCTAAATCTCGAATGGTTGTTGTAGATCGGGTAAGGAGAGTATTGGAGTTGAGCATAAGCGATGCTTCAAATCATCAAATGCTCGTTGTTGTTCCTTCCCCCATGCGAAATTTTCCCTGTCATCGCCCTTAGTCACTTGTCTAAGGGCCCATGCAATATGGGAGAATCCCAACACGAACTATCAGTAGAAGTTAGCCAGTCCCAAAAATATCTGAAGCTCGGTTAGTGTGGTCGGGGCTGGCTAGTCACAGATGACTTGGATCTGAGCTAGATCGACATGAACCCATGCTCATCAACAATGTAGCCCAAGTATTGGACCTTATTCATGCCAAAGGAGCATTTTTCTAAGTTGGCATTTAACTTGTGTTATCGCAGAGTGCTAAAAAATTGTTGAATATGTTGCATGTGCTCCTCCCATGTTCTATTGAAGATGAGGATGTCATCCAAATATACCACCACAATGTAGCCTAAGTATTGGACCATGTTCATGCCAAAGGAGCATTTTTCTAAGTTGGCATATAACTTGTGATGTCGCAGAGTGCTCAAAACCTATTGAATATGCTGCATGTGCTCCTCCCATGTTCTACTGAAGATGAGGATGTCATCCAAATATACCACCACAAAAGAGTTGGTGGAGGGTCTCAATATATCATCCATCAACCTCATGAAAGTGGTTGGTGCATTGGTTAAGCCAAAGGGCATGACCAACCATTCGAAGAGACCTTCTTTAGATTTGAAAGTCGTCTTCCATACATCAGTTGGTTCGATGGGAACCTGGTTGTATCCAAACTTAAGGTCAATCTTGCTGAAGAACTTAGCCCCCTTGAGTTGGTCAAGAAGGTCATCAATTATGGGAATTGGGTATCTGTTCCTGACTGTGATTTTGTTTAATGCTATGTAATCAATGCAGAGCCGCCAAGTCTCGTCTTTCTTTTGCACCAATATAATCGAGCTTCCGCAAGGGGAGGAGTTGGGTCTGATGTGCCCCTTTTGAAGCAGCTCTTGGATCTGACGCTTGATTTCATCATTTTCCATCAGCGAGCGACGATAGACTGGTCCATTAGGTAGAGGTGCATCGGGTGTTAGATCAATTGGATGCTTAACTTGGCAGTGCGTCAATACCCCGGTGGGTGAGGTGAAGATGTCTATGTACTCTTCCACGATCCCGTCCACTTGCTTCTGCTACAGAGAGGCTCTATGTAGAGGCCACAGTTGTGGCGACGACCTTCTGCTTACTATGAGAACGGATCACAAAGAAGATGAACTTTCTGGTCTGTGAAATGACCTTACTGCATTGCTTTGCAGAGATTAAATAAATAATGGTAGGTGGTGCTACCTCTGGTATCTTGTACAATTGTCTACCCAAAGTAATAATAACATTGCAAGGTCTAGACTCATACACAACATGTCGCTTCCACAAATATGGTTGTCCTAAAAGAACATCACAAACTTCAAGGGGAGCAATATCACACAATACCTCATCTTTGAAAGGCTTGATGTCATAGGGAAAATGACATTGTTGGTTGACACGAAGATTCCTTCCTTGGCACAGCCAACCGATGGTGTAGGGTTGCGGGTGCGATGTCGTCGGTAGGTCTAGCCGCTTGAAGACCTCTGCTGAGATTAGGTTCTTCTAACTATCGCTATTGATAATGAAATGAATCAGAGCCCCATTTACCCACATCTATCGGTGAAAAAGGTGTTCCCCTTCCTCTAGTTCTTCTGGTTCGCTTGGCTGGACTTTGGTGGTAGCGATAGTGGCATTGGGTTCAGCATCAATAATCTGCTTCCCTCCTTCTGGATTTGATTCAGAGTCAAAATCAACCTCTAACTCGGAAGCTTTCAGCTCAGCCACGAGTGACTGCTTGGAGCGGCATTCTTCGGTGTTGTGCCAAGGGATTTTATGGTATTCACACCATTTTCTCGTGCCCTTCTTTGGCTTCTCATTACCCTTCCTGTGTTGTGGCTTGGACTAGTTGTCCCGAGAGTGGCCATATTTTCTTTGTCCCTTGTTGTGTGGGTTGGGGCCACCTTTGCCCTGCTTCGACTGTGAGAAGTTTGCAGATCTGAACTCTCACCTCTTCTACTTAAATTTTTTTATCGATCTTGACGACATATCTATAAGTCGTACCTAATGAGGCAATGTCCAGAAACTCCATTTATGTTTGAATGTATCTATGTAAACAACCACGATATTTGAGCACCAGATGTCACTCAAAGTCTTTGATACCCAGTTTGATGCGCAGGGTATGGAAAATATTGGTGAAATCTGGTACTGTCTGGTCCCTTTCCTAACGTACGGTGGTCCATCTGGTGTATTGGTCCTTGTAGCTTCCAACAGGGTAGTATTGTTCTTTAATGGCATCCCAGAAAGAATCCCATGTTGGGGCAACCGCAAATATTGCGGGTTCCTCTATGGCCCTTTGCTTGGAGTAAGTATCCCACCAGTCCTTAACATGGGGGACGACCTTGAGGAGAGAAAAAGTAATATTTTCCTTATTGAAAAAATCGTGGACCAAAAAATATCCTTTGAGAAGATTCAACAATTTATCTACAACATCTGCATCTATCAGTGCTTCAAATAATGGAATATCAAAATTTACATGTACCTTAAAGGGGGTTGCATGGCCGCTTGATGAAGATGCTTCTCCTGTTGGCAGCCGTCGAAGGATCTGCGTGAAGTTGTCCATCATTTCGTTCCCTTGTCACGCAAGGGCTTCCTCGAGGAGCATTTTAAAAGGATCTCCAGCTCCATCATCTTTCTTTTCATCCCCCATGTATTGTTGTCGCGTTCGGCGTGACCGATCTTGCAAAGGCTCGACTGGTTCGAGTCCCAACTTCTTGTACCTAGATCTTGTTGGGGACATGCATGAAGAAAAATAAATGAAGAGCAGACCGCTCTAATACCATTGATCTGGATTTATGAGCAGAAAGAACTGATTAACAGACTGAATACAATAAACACAGAGATATGGAGAGCAACACAGATATCCAGTGAACAATATCTTCTATTGAATAAATGAAATAAGTTGAAACTATAAAACTGCATAACTGAAAACAACTTGCTCAAATGGTGGTAGCTATCTATGAGAAGAGATGTGGCTCCTATGTGAATCTATCTGAGCAAAATGATTACAATGAGGCTCCAAAGGCCTTTTTAACATTACTCATGAATGCCAAAACCCTAGACATCCAAAAACCTTACCCTAGGAGATGAAATGCCAAAAGTTATGTGGGCCCCTATGGGTAAGTTGGTGCCTCAACTTCTCGAGGTCGAAACTTTTGCATACGACCTCCATTTTAGGCATGTGATAGCCCGTTGGAAAGGTCTTTTTGAGAACTATGCATTATGTTGTCGAACTTTGACTTGTCATTAGTTTGATTGTGGCGAGCCAAAAAAACATTGTTTAGGGCCTCAAAACGACCTTGGAAGTACAAAAACATGTGTTGACATGAAAACATACAAAATAAGCCAATTGGATTAGGTGGGAGGCCACCAGTATCCACCTGGAAGATATGTAGGGCTTTAGATAGCCTTGTAAGTGTAGAACCCACAATTACGAAGAAGTACAGAAGAACATGTTGAACTAAAAATTGTCAAGAGGAGTCAGTTGGAATAGATGGGTGGCCACCAATATCCACCTGGAACATCAGGTGAGTTAGAGCATTATAAATAAGAGGGTGATTTTTCACTCTCACTCTCACAACTGCATCAGACCAGTGGTGCGCAAGTTTGAAGAGGATTTGCAGTTGCAACTATGTAATGTCCCTTTCCAAATAGGAGCTCCAACGAGGAGACTTAATGGTCTAAACCGCCTCATTAGACTATAGCTAGGGCCAAAGAGGGGTAAACAGGGTTACTAGAGGTCACTCCAGTCATAGGTGTTATATTCAAAAAGTGACATTGAACTAAAAAGGGTTAAAAGCGCTTTTAAGTCATTATGAGCTAAAAATAGAAGTCAACAATGAATTAGGGTTTCAGCAGTGATTTAGAGTTTTGGAAGTCAACAGTGAATTAGGGTTTCAGCATGATTTAGGGTTTTGGAAAGCTATAAAGGAAGGGTCAGCGACCTAATTCATCATTATACAGATTATGACTTGTCATTGAGGAGAATAGGTGCTTCTCATGAGAGATAGTTCAATGTATTCCAAGAGGAAGACACCAGTTGGTTGATTTCGGTGTTGAAAGACACACCCTAGTCACCGGGAAGATCATCCAGGTCTTCCATCATTCTTCATTGATTCTGTAGTGCTCCCATATTACGGGTATTATCTTTTAGTTGGTTATTTGTATTTCGGCTAAGATCCTTTTGCCTTTTTATCTAGCCGAGTGTTGTTATTTTATTCAGTCGCAGTTGCTTATTTATATTCTGGCTAAGATCCTTTGTATGTTGATCTAGTCAAGTATTGTCAGTTATTCAACTGCATTCGGCCATTTTGTAATCCATAGAGATATCATAATACAAACTTTGCAGTCCTTTGTCGCATTTATTATTTGTATGATCATTTATATGTTGTAAACCTTTGATCCTACACACACATTAGCAGTGTTTCCTAGACTAGCCAAGTCAGGAGCATTATAGTGGTATCAAAGCTTTAGTCCTGCCAACCTGTGACTAAAGACAATGAGTGTAGCAGGAGACCCAGAGGGCCGTGAACATGTAGGTGATGAATATGTCACTTACAACAGGCATCAGGAAAGAAGGCATAGGCCTGATTTTCCCCTTTTTCCTCCTAGCTCAAAGGAAGAGGAAGAGGCACATAGAGAAGCAGAGAGAAGGGCAGAGTGTGAGGCAAAGAGGATGCCAAGAAACAGATATGAGCGACCAGAGGGTAGTGGCAAGGTCCCCGTAGATCCAGAGGCAACTTTCATGCAGGTTATCAATGATATGTTAGCTAGTCAACAGACCATGTCTCAGTCCTTGGCACAGGTGGTTGATAGATTGGCTAGAGTGGGCACCCCAGATACACAAGTCCCACATGCAGCATAGGGGAACTCGGGAATAGGCAGTAGACCCCAGTCAACATCTCACACATACGCCTCTAGGAGTAGAATTCCCAGACCCTTGTTTCCCAGTTTCCAGAGGGCACCCCCGGTAGCAGCACCGCCACTGATAACACAGAGGCCACCCACTCATGCCAACGACATTGCAGAGTATAGGAGGGAGTACGCAGCATTGGGTTGTGACTTCCATCAGGACATGACCTTAGTCGAGTATTGTGAACTTAGACTCAGGAACCGCCCCAGAGAGCCGCAAAGGGGAGGACCACAATAGCAGCAGGGGCATAACCTCGATTTCATCCAAAAAGTTGGGAAACTCACCATCCCTTCTTTCGACGGATCATCCAAATACACCGCCATAGCTTGGGTACAGAAGCTAGACATGTATTACAAGCTCAACCAAATGATTGAGACAGAGGCCATCAGTTTCGTGACCTTACACTTGGAGGGTGAGGCACATGAGTGGTCGTATCATGGATTGGTGACATTGGGTCACAATCGCATCACCTCCTATAAGGAGTTTACAGATAGGCTCATGGATAGGTTTGATAGGAAGGATCCCGAGATACACTTCAGGGATCTAGCCCAGTTGAGACAAACTGACACAGCAAAGGCATTCATCACAGAGTTTCAACAGGTAGATGTGGCAGTGACAGATATATCAGAGCCCAGGCTGATCATGCTATTCACAGAAGGATTCACAGAGCCTTTGAGAGGATGGGTGAAGGCATACAGGCCTCCAACTTTGCAGGATGCCATCCTTCGCACTCGAGATCTGGCAGACTCAGTGCCAAAGACTAAAACTTTCTCCAAACCATTTGTGTCCCAGAGGGATCGAGATAGAAAGCCATTCCAGAGAGAATGGAAGGGCAAGGAGAAGTTGGATGATGAGACTAGGTGAGAGCTTATGAGGAAGAAGCTTTGCTTCAGCTGTAGAGATCCTTGGGTCCCAGGCCACAGGTGCATGGGCAAGGGAGAGATTCATTATATTGAGGTAGCAGTAGACGACGTGGATAGTGAGGAGGAGGAGCAGGACAATGGATCCACTAGTTCAGAGGAGGAGTCAGCACTAGTAGAGGAGCAGCCTCCCCACAGACCACTGACACCGGCAGGAACCCATCCTCCAGTAGTCCCACAAATGCCAGAGCAGGCTAACAGGAGGAAACCAACAAAGGGAGGAGTCATAGTGACCCTTTCTGGTGTTCCCGGGTATGATACCCTCCGTATCAGAGGGATTATTCAGGGGCATTAGGCAATCGCCCTGATAGATGGTGGGGCCACCCACAACTTCATCGACGCTTCACTAGTATCAAGACGGGCACTTCAGACAGAGGAGTTTGAGGGGTTTGATGTTGCGGTCGCAGATGGCCATAGAGTGGAATGTCTAGACAGAGTTCCAAACTTAGAAATGAAGTTAGGCAACTACACAGTGAGAGACACATTTTATGTGGTTGACCTATCAGACACATATGTGGTGTTGAGAGTTCAGTGGATGATTACCTTGGGAAAAATCACTACCAACTACCAAACCTTGGAAATGGGATTCAAAGATCAGGATGGGAAGAAGGTTGTTCTTAGAGGTATGTCAATAGGAGCACCCAAGACAGTTTCAGCCAAGAGGATGGAGAGGATATTCAGACATGGGGAGGTAGCATATGTCGCAGAATGCTTGATCACTACTCAGAAGGATTCAAAAGATCGACAATAATACCATACAAAGATCAAGAATTTATTGGGACGACATCAACAGGTCTTTGAGGCAATTCCACCAGGGAGACCACCTGACAGAGGGTTTGAGACAACATTGAGTTGGAGGAGGGGGCCAAACCTATGATCACCCCCCCTATTGTCATCCTAGGAGGTTCAAGGATGAGATAGAGAAGGCAATCAAGGAATTGTTGGCGATGGGACACATAAGACCGAGCAACAACCCATTCTCTTCTTAAGTTGTCTTAGTTCTGAAGAAGGATGGCACCATGAGGATGTGCATTGATTACTGAGCCTTGAACAAGAAAACCATCAAGAACCGGTACCCTATCCCACGCATTGATGAGTTGATGGATGAACTGCATGGGCCAGTTTTCTTTTCAAAAATTGATCTACTCTCTGGATATCATCAGATCAGCATCCGAGAGTAGGACATAGAGAAGATGACATTTCGATGTCATTTTGGACACTTCAAGTTCCTGGTTATGCCATTTGGGCTAACCAATGCACCCGCTACATTCCAGTCTTGCTTGAACCATATATTCAGGGATCAGTTAACTAAATCAGTATTGGTTTTTTTCGACGACGTCTTGATCTATAGCCGGTCATGGCAAGAGCATATGAGGCACCTGGATGAGGTATTGAGCATCATGGAGGCACAGTCATTATATGTCAAAGAGTCTAAATGTGAGTTCGGTATGACAGAGGTTCTTTACTTAGGCCACATCATCAATGCACAGGGGGTACAGGTGCACCAAGAGAAGATCATGGCCATTTTGGATTGGCCAATGCCCAAGAATGTGATAGAATTGAGGAGCTTCTTCGGGCTGTGCATCTATTACAGGCGGTTCGTCCGGGTTTTTCTCAGCTTGGAGCACCGCTGACAGATCTTACCAAGCATGGGGCCTTCATATGGACCGAGAAATCACAGGAAGCCTTTGATCACATGAAGGAAGTCATGGGCACTCGTCCAGTGTTGGCACTACCAGACTTCACCTTGCCATTTGTACTAGAGTGTGACGCATCCAGCGAAGGGATAGGGGTAGTTTTGATGCAGGGAGGACACCCCATTGTATTCGAGAGCCGAAAGCATAGTCAACCTGAGAGGTTGTACTCCATTTATGACAAGGAAATGTTGGCAATCATGCATGCCTTAACCAAGTTCAGACAATATTTGGTGGGCAACAAATTCGTGGTCAAGACCGATCATAATAGTTTGAAGTATTTCCTTGAGCAGAAGGACCTCAGTGAGCACCAACAAAAATGGGTGATGAAGGTACAGGCATTCAACTTTGACATAGAGTATGTCAAGGGGAAGAAGAACATTGTGGCTGATGCACTATCGAGGAGAGTTGCAGCATGTTCTTTGATGGAGATTTCAACAGATTGGAAATCCCACTTGTTAGTGGAATATTTCAAGAACAAGTTCGCTTGTGAGGTGATGGATGGGCAGATACAGGATGACCGGTATAGGGTCATTGATGATGTCATATTTTACAATGATAGAGTCTACTTGGTACCGGATTCAAGGCTTAAGAAGAAGATCCTTAATGCAGTTCATGATTCACCTCTAGCAGGCCATCAGGGGTTTTTCAAAACCTACAGACAGATCAGAGAGAGGTTCTCATGGAAGGGCCTCAAACAGGACGTTATGAGACACGTCAATGAGTGTGTGACTTTCCAGCAGAACAAGTCAGAGCATGCTCTTTCAGTAGGGCTACTTCAGCCACTCACCATTCCAGAGTAGAAATGGGAGAGTATATCTATGGACTTCATCACTAGTCTACCCAAGGTCCAGGGTAAGGACTATATCTATGTAGTGGTCGACAGATTGACCAAGTTTTCTCACTTCTACGCCATACCGACAGAGTACAACGCAGTTCAGGTAGTCGAACTTTTCTTCAGGGAGGTCTTCAAACTTCATGGGTTGCCGAAGAACATCGTCGGTGATAGGGACAGTCGGTTCATAGGGACATTTTGGAGAGAGTTGTTTCAGTTGGTGGGGACAGAGTTGACACCTAATACCAGCTATCACCCTTAGACAGATGGGCAGACCGAGATTGTCAACAAGTGGGTTGAAGGGTATTTTAGGAACTATGTAGGAGGACAACAAAGAACGTGGGTGAAGTGGTTAAATTTAGGAGAACATTGCTACAACACCACCTTCCACATGTCCATTGGTATGACACCCTTCCGAGCATTGTACAGATATGATTCTCCCACTTTGGTAGACTTAGTCTTTAGGGAGAACAGAGCTCCCAAGGCCAAGGATTGAATCATAGAGAGTTAGGATATCCTCAAGTTGTTGAAAGAGAACCTGCAGATGGCGCAAAACCGATAGAAGATAAGTGCGGACATGCACAAGACAAAGCTCAGCTTTGAGATTGGAGATTTGGTTTTCTTGAGACTCCAACCCTACAGAGAGTCATTTATGAAGAAGAGTGGGGCCGAGAAGCTCAAACCCAGATTTTATGGTCCTTACAAGATCATGCGCCGAGTAGGCGAGGTTGCTTACAAGCTAGAGCTTCCAGAGGGGAGCAAGATTCATAATGTGTTCCACATGTCTTGCCTAAAAAAGGCAGTGGGACAATTCATTAGCACATCAGAGGAGCTTCCCCGTTGGATGAGGAGGGATAGTTGGAGTTAGTTTCGAGAGAGAAAACTGAGGATCAGGGTCATCAGAGAGTGTTTGATCAGATGGAGAGGGCTTCCAGTAGAGGACACTACTTGGGAGAGCGAGCAGGTGTTGCAACACCCTGGACTGGTATTGCTTGAGGACGAGCAATTTCGGGAAGGGAGGATTGTAATGTCCCTTTCCAAATAGGAGCTCTAGAGAGGAGGCTTAATGGTCTAAACCACCCTGTTAGACTATAGCCAGGGCCAAAGAGGGGTAAACAGGGTTACTAGAGGTCACTCTAGTCACAGGTGTTATATTCGGAAAGTGGCATTGAGCTAAAAAGGGTTAAAAGCGCTTTTAAGTCATCATGAGCTAAAAATAGAAGTCAACAGTGAATTAGGGTTTCAGTAGTGATTTAGGGTTTTGGAAGTCAATAATGAATTAGGGTTTTAACATGATTTAGGGTTTTGGAAAGCTATAAAGGAAGGGTCAGCGACCTAATTCATCATTATGCAGATTATGACTTGTCATCGAGGAGAAGAGGCGCATCTCAAGAGAGATAGTTCAGTTTATTCCAGGAGGAAGACACCAGTTGGCTGATTTCAGTGTTGAAAGACACACCCTAGTCTCCGAGAAGATCATCCAAGTCTTCCATCATTCTTCATTGATTCCACAGTGCTCCCATATTCTGGGTATTATCTTTTAGTTGCTTATTTGTATTTCGGCTAAGATCCTTTTGTCTTTTGATCTAGCTGAGTGTTGTTATTTTATTCAGTCGTAGTTGCTTTTTTATATTTCGGCTAAGATCCTTTGTATGTTGATCTAGTCGAGTATTGTCAGTTATTCAGCCGCATTCGGCCATTTTGTAATCCACAGAGATATCATAATACAAACTTTGCAGTCCTTTGTCGCGTTTATTATTTGTATGATCATTTATATGTTGTAAACCTTTGGTCCTACACACACATTAGTAGTGTTTCCTAGACTAGCCAAGTCAGGAACATTACAAACTAGCATTTTCGGTTTTAGCTTGGAATTTTTCTCTTCGTTATGGTTTGGACTTTCTGCTTGGTACACTAGCTCTGGAGAGAGGTACACTAACTCGGTTGGCTATTGGTTCTAGGGTTTGCTTCCAAAATTAATCTCTCTGTCAAGGTTAAGGTGCTGGGGGGTGGAATTTTTGCCTATGGTTGGGTGACAATATTGAGATATTATCTATGTTGAAACGAGCACATCTGTTTTTCTTATAGGTTATGGGCCCACACTATCTTCGGACAGTCTAATCGCTGGAAGATAGATTGGAAGGATTTACTCAGTTACAGTTGCAGTTGCAGTCAAAGTTTTGTTGTAGCAACGAAACCCTAACCCTCTTTTTAAGGCACCTTAAGTGAAGATCTTGACCTAATTCTTGGATAGCCTAGTGCGCTCTAGCCTAGCGCACCTCCTGGTAGTCTCAGTAAGCCAAGACATAAAGTTTAAGTTTTTGATCAAAGTCAAAGTAGTTATGACTTACTCTATGAAGTCAGAAAACAAGTTAGAAGGGGTTTCTAACTTCAAAGCATGGAAGACAAGGATTGACCTCATCCTTGCCAAGAATAAAGTGTTGGATATCGTGAAAGGCAAGATCATGGAACCATAGTTTGAAGCAGTAAAAGGGAAGGAACCTTAGAACGTTACAATTATGGAGAAGTTCAAGGACAATGGCATCAACGTTATGAGTATCATAGTGGACCCTGTAAAAGACCACTTAATACCCTACATCTCTCATCTTGACTCATCTAAGAAGACGTACGATGCCCTAACTAACCTCTTATCAGTCAGAAACATTGGACAAGTAACGAGTCTAAAGAATGAGCTTCGTGGCATGAAAATGAATAACGATGACATCATAATATCATACTTTGTAAGAATCTCTGAGTTAAGAGATGAACTACAAGCTATTGAAGAAATCATTTCATAAAAGAAACTAGTAAATATAGTACTCAATGGCATTCCCAAGACATGAGATGCATTTGTCGCAAGCATGAACACAAGAAAGGAGTATCCCACATTTGAAGAACTTTGGACTTGCTATGCACAAGAAGAATCAAGGAGTAGCGCAAAAAAGAAATCCCAAAATAAATATGATGATCAAGCCTTCACAACGAAATTTAAGAATTTCAGGAATAAGAGGAGGTTTGGCTTAAGGAAGAAACCAAATCAAGAAAAGGATATGTCAAAAATACAATGCTTCAACTATTGAAAATATGGTCACTATAGGAACCATTGTCCCGAGTTAAATAAAAGGAAGGAAACAGACGAAGCAACAATTGTCGAAGAAAGGGAACCCTCAAAGAAAGCCAAGCAGGAAAAAACAGAGTTCTTCTTCTAGTCAAGGTAACAATATTCTTCTATAACATAGTTATTGTACATACCATGTTTACATAGTTCCTGTACATATAATGCATATCCATTTCTTAAGATGGTCAGTGAAACAATATTTATGGACAAATAACAAGATAAGGATTGTTATTACGATGACTACAAATCAAGTAATGTACTTGAAAAGGATGAAGTACGTTGACAATCTTTGGTGACAAATTTCTGAGGAATCTATCATACAAGTAACAACTGCCAGATAGGCCAAAATCATAATCAAACTTGAAGAGATCCAAAAAGAGTCAGACCAGAAAGAAGTCAGTAATCAAGAGGAAACTACAATAAGACTTGTGACACTTTGCAGAAAGCAATAAGGATGCAGACGGAAGTGTGGACTCTCTTTGATGGAGGGAGTTGATTGCAGAATTCCAAAAGAAGATCATGCATTCATGCATGAAGCAAGGATTAGGAGGGAGTTATTCCTAAATGATATGATCCATTGAAGAATCCGTGAAGATTATAAAGTATATGTCCATGTTCCCCATTGGAAGTAGCAATCATGATAAGCAGAACGTGTTCAATTTGACTCTAGAAGAGCTTTTCTTTGAAAAGAAGTCTTAAGTATCCTTGGTTGTCCATCTAGATCGATGTTTCTATGATGAGAGGAAGGAGTTTGAATCTTCAGGAAGGAAGGGCTTGGAATCTATAGAAGACTCCATGCACCCAAAAGCTAAAGAGGAACATGAGGAAGAACATGAAGATTCCAGGAAAGGAAGAAAAGCCAGAACGACTAGTTATTATACTGAGAATCATAAGACTACCAGCATGGTTTGAACCCACTAGAAGCAATCAAGCAGAAGAAATGGAAGATGTGATAAAGAACAGTGTATGTAAGAAATTGTGAAAAAGACCAATGAATGGAAAGCATTGCAAGATTCAGAACTAGAGGTTCTTCCAGAAGGAAGGAGAAGACTACGACGACAACTTGTTCTAGTAAACCAGATATACCTCTTGCAGTATCCATGGATTGAAATTTACATGTAAAAGATTGTTCTTCCCAATAAAGAAAATTGAGTAAGAAGATTATGTAGAGCAATCTCAAGGTTTTGAGGTATACCAGAAAGAGACCCATGTATGCAAATGGAAGAAGACCTTGTATGGATTCAAGCAATTTGATGCAGAGTATCTCATATGCAATAGAAATGTGGTGAGAACTTCCTATGACAGAAGAAGTGCTACTTGGATATGTTTCAATTTGATATTTGCCATGATGTCATGGACTAGCAGGAAACATAAGTTTGTTGCACTCAACACTATAGAAGTAAAGAATATTGCAGCTTGTGATGCTTGTACATAAGCAATGTGGCTCCGCAAGTTGGTTTTTGGACCATCTGATCATGTGCTAAATACGACCATGATATATTGTAATAATCAAAGCTATGTGAAGCTTTCAGAGAAACTAGTGTTCCATGACAGGTCAAAGTACATTGAGATCAAGCATTATATTCTCGGTGATAAAGTCTAGAAGAGAGAAGTGGTTCTCTAGTATATCTCCACGGATGAGCATATAACAAATACTTTGGTAAAGCCTCTGTCCAAGATGAAAAGATTGCATACTTAAGGGACAAGCTGAGGCTCGTGGAGACGACTTACTTATTGGAAAAAGGAAGTGATTACTCCCAGGTTGGGAGGGAACACTGATATGTTATTCTTTTATGGATAGTCATTTTCTAGTTCGGAAAATGGTCCAGGTTGGGCAGTTCCTTTCTAGTTCGGAAAGTGGTTCGAGATTTCTGACGGACAGGCATTTTCCAGTTTGGAAAATGGTGCAGATTGTACAATCATTTTTGTAATGAAAATGGTCTGATATATTGTTGATGTATCACAAACAATGATTCCCCTTGTGGCCAGTGTGGGGGAATGGTCTAGGATAATCATTCTTCTTGACATTCACTTTGAGTAATGGTCAAGTAGAATGGTTTGCCTCGCCAATAAGTCATTCTTTTGAAGTTCACAATTGTGAACAGTTTCGAAGAATGGTTCGTTTTGGAGGTTGGTGCAGGACATTCATTTCCATAGGAAATGGTCCGGACAATCATTCCCCAGGGCAGACTCATTCTCTCTAGGTTGCACTGTGATTAGTGCCGGAGGAATGGCCTAGTTAGGTGAATGGTCTAGGTTCAACAATCAGGGACATGCATTCCCTAGGGCATACCCATTCTCTCTAGGTTGGACTATGATTAGTGCTAGAAGAATGGCCCAGTTAAGTGAATGGTCCAGGCTCAGAAATCAGGGACAATTATTCTTCTATGCTTGGGAATATTAGTCCAGATGGCCCATGGCTAATGTTTTACTTTTTGAAGGCAAATGATCTTCTAGATCTCACAAATGTGAGTGGAAGAATGGCCCAGATGACTCAATTTGTATCAGGATATTGTTATGTAGGTTGATATCAAATGATATGATTGTTGTGGAGATTGTATGTGTCTGAACAATAGTTATATGCTACTGTGGTGGATGTGTTCCACTAGTTGTGACTATGTGTCACTAGTTAGTAGTCGTGTGCTACTAGGTATGGTTGTGTACCACTAGATAGTAGTTGTGTACTACTAGATAGTAGTTGTGTACTACTATGGATATACACAGTTGTGTTCTATTGAATGGCATTGCTTTGATTGCCATGGAGACTACCACTAGTGTTGGAGATGATTGCCAGCTAGATGGATAGTCAGTATGTTGATGGATAGACATTATTTAGGCAGAGAATAGTCCATCATGCTCGATTACTCAGATACAGTATGGCTTCGAGAGATGATGCGGTTGATGTTATCAGATGACACTGATAGTGATGATGTTGCTCATGAGTTGATCTACGTGATCATGAGATAGGCTGTGTGACTATGATGATGCTACCGGTTGAATGGTTTGTTTGTGCTCAAGACCATTGCATTAATACCTCCCTAGTTAGGAGGGAGTGTTGATATTATGGTAGTTGTGGGAGGTATTAACCTCTACATGTAACCTTGACGAGACTAGAATATTCCGGGAAGCAAGAGAAACCCTAAAGCATTGGATAATAACCATAGAAGACAAATCGGCTCAAGAGATTCATTAATACTGAGTTATTAGTCTCCAAGAAGAGAAGTCGGGCCAGACAGGTGAGTTGGAGCACTATAAATAAGAGGGCGCTAGAGTTCATTTGTCACTCTCACTCTCACAACTGCATAAGACCAGTGGTGCGCAAGTTTGAAGAGGAGTTGTAGCTGCAGCTGCTGCAACTAGCATTTTTTATTTTGGCTTGGACTTTTTCTCTTGGTTATGGTTTGGACTTTCTGCTTGGTACGCTAGCTCTGGAGAGAGGTACGCTACCTTAGTTGGCTATTGGTTCTAGGGTTTGCTTCCAGAATTATTCTCTCTGTCAAGATTAAGGTGCTCGGGGGTGGCATTTGTGCCTATGGTTGGGTGACAACATTGAGATATTGTCTATGGTGAAACGAGCACACCTATTTTTCTAACACACACAAATTCCTGCAATCATCAACATCAAGAGACCTAAGCCTCTTGTAAACCCTAGACATGGCATCAATTCTAGAATCCAACAAATTATGTATTAAAGATGATGCAACATGTTTGAGCATAGTATAATTTTCCACAAACCCTATACTTTAATTCCATACCTATGGTTCTTTGGGGTTCCTTGATGTTTCACAACAAAAAATTGGGCGAGATTTAAGTGTTTAACATGTTTGAAATGGGAAAGGAGTGAAAAAAGGAGTGTATGTCCTGATTGTGAGCTTGTGGACAACCCATGAGAGCATGTCACTCAATTATTTATATGCAATTGATGCCAATAACATATCTTGTTGCTTTGACAACCGAATTAAAATGTTGAATAATGATTCGAGTTGTTTTAAATGGCAATCTCCATGTTGCTTGCCATTTTGTTTTGTTAGATAACAAATTTTCGAAAAAAGGCAATGATTAAATTTTCCCATGAACTACCAAAGCTTATGTACACTACTCTTTTTAAATAAATGGTATATTGTGTTCATGGTTGTTTTTTTTAAGGTGGGGGAGGAGAATTGCCTATCTTCATACATAGTGGTAGAGGCAATCCTAGAGATGGTAGTGGTAAAGTGCATAAGGAGATCTTAGAGCTAGAGGCACCCCCTGTTACCTTTGTCGAAAGATGGAGGTGCAATGGGCATCAATCTCACTGAAGAGGATGAGACATATTTTAACTCTTGTTCTATTTTTTATTTTTTTGTAAATAAAAAGGGGTGGGTCCTGTTATATTACTTTAAACAAAATATAATAGCTGTTTGGGATGACAGTTGTCCCGCCTGAATAAGAAACCGGGACAGCTGGGCATCCCTTACCATGTGTCACCTTAGTCACAATAATAGCTAAATTCTTCATGCAACGTCCTGCCCGAGGGAAACCAGGACTTACAGTCTTGAAAATGTAACTGAGTATCATAAGCTAATGCTAAGAAAACTGTAAACTACTTGGCTTAAAGCCTAACTTATAACAAAAACAAGATCCAGTTCTGAACATCCATTGACCTGTTAACTTTGTTCTATTAGTTTAACTGTAATTTATGATTTTTTGAAAAGACCCATTTTAAACCTCAATATTTCTTTAATTTAAAATTCACTATCAAATTTTAAATATGAGCTAAGCATGAGGTATAATGTTCTCAAAGTTTTTCATTAGGACCAATCAAAAGCTCCACTACTCTAACAAATCATTAATAAACAAACTTTGACTATACAAACAACCAAACCATTAACAACATAACACGTTATTGAAAATTAATTATTACTTAGCATATTAATATTATAATAATCGACATAATTTAATTATGAAATATGTCATTTTAATTTGACATTTAATTATCACTTACTTAGTGTCTTAATATTATAATAATTCACATTATTTAAATATGAAATTATAATAAGTTCTTGTATGTGTTGACATTATTTGTTTGAATTGTTACAATGACAAATGGTAAAAGCCCCATTATTAGTCCCTGTCGTAGGCACAGAGGGACTATAGCGATCGATGAATCGTTGACTTCATATTAGTTTGTCCTTTGACCACAAATATTTCCATATTATCTATTGTTGGAACCAGGGAACTGAAAAGATCAATTTTTATAAAAAAAAAAAAGTACCATATTTGTCATGATCTGATTGGACAAGGGATTGGAGGTCTTAGTGTCGGCTTCGCTATTCCCAATGTAATATATGTTGACATATCCAAAATATTTGATTGTATATGGTCTTTTTGAATCATATATTTTGTTATGCATTCGTCGAAGGTGGATTAATGCAAGCATTAATTCAAATGTTTGGTTTAGCATTTTATGCTATGTAAATTTATGGCAATGTTTGATATGGTGGCATATCCAAAGTTTGGCCTTCCAATACATTCTCTAGTGTTTGAATTATTGTTACAAAAAATATAATATTTTTTTTGGGATACGTAAGAGACCTGCTACATTGAATTTTTTTCTTAAATGTTTATCGAGCATTTCTGACAGAATTAAATGTTAACCTAACATGGTTAGTGGTATTGAATGGTTACTTAACAAGCTTGTTAGAAGACATTTTCTTCCGTTTTTAAAATTTATATGCTCCAACGACATTGCTGGTTCACTGGTCCATGCTTGTTTTTTGCATGGCATTGATTTGTTATTTGCATGTTGTTGTTGTTCTTGCTTGCATGTTCGTGTTGTTGCAATTTGCCTATTGTTCTTGCTTGCCTGTTGGTTGTATGTTGTTTATTGTTGCTTGATTCAACTTTGCAGGGTTCCGGTCTTGCACCTGCACTTGGGCCTTTTTGTGCTTCTTAGTTAGGTTCTTATTTGTTGTTTTTTCTTGTTTTCCTAGGGTTTGCAATGTTGGGATGCTGCATCTGCGGTTGAATCTCTAGTTACATTTTTTTGCAATGGAGTTTGCATAGAATACTATTAAGATAAAATAACAGACTAAAAAATTGCAAGGGATGCAAATTACATTTGTTACGCGTTGAAGCAGAGTTTGTCGGCCTCAAAGTATATTTCATAGCTGCCGATGCTTTTTCCATGGATTCTGTGTTGCTATGGTTTCATAGTTACGAGAGTACCTTTTGTTGTGTGGGCGATATAGTTTTTCTCTCCCTTTTATTCTCCTCTTCTAAACTACTTTTCTGACTCTATAGGTTCTCACATTTTTGTGGTCATTCCGACTGACCGTCGTTCGATTGCATACTTAGCTAGTTTTATGGACGTGGCTTCGCGGATAGGTTCTATCGAACTATGGCAGGTCGTGTTCGGTGTATACATTAGCTTTCCTGAATTGGTTTTCTTTAAAAGAAGGGCTTTTGGACATAAGAGAATGCAATTTATGAAATTATAAGTTTCCTGGACAACATAAGTTAATGATCACGGGTTCTCGGGGTGGCGGGCTGAAAATTGGGCTTCTGTTGTTCTGTGCCCTGCAAATAGCACGGAGAGTTCCGCGATCATTCCGACCGACCGCCGTTCGGTTACATACTTAGCCATTTTTTATGGATGCGGCTTCGCGGAGCATTGTATCGAACTATGACAGGTCGTGTTCGGTGTATACATTAGCATTCTTGAATTAGTTTTCTTTAAAAGAAGGGCTCCTGGACAGAAGAGATTGAAATTTATCGAATTACAAGTTTCCTGGACAACATAAATTAAACATAGGAAATATGTAATTTTATAAAGTAGATATATAAAGCATGCACAGAGCCCTGCCAGTTTTTGCATCGCAGGTTCTTGGGGTGGCCGGCTGAAAATTGGCATTCGGAGAGTTCTGCAATATACAAATTGACAATCGGACTTGTCGACTATTTGAATTTTAAGGGCCGCATGTCCAAAAAATTTAGCATTCTCGAAATAGTTTACTTTATGTACGTTTTACATACGTTGGTGGACAAACACACACACACAAAAAAGTAAGCATTTTTTGGATCGCGGTTTCTCAGGGTGGCGGGCTCTAAATTGGGCTTCTGTTGTTCTGTATCCTACAAATAGCACACAGAGTTCCGCGATATACAAATTGACAATCAGACTTGCGAACTATTTGAATTTCAAGGGCTCATGTCCAAAAAAAATAGCATTCTCGAATTACTTTTCTTTACATGCGTTTTACATAAGCTCGTGGACAAAAACACAGAAAAAAGTAGTAACGTCTATTACATAGTGCTCCATCCCCGCTACCTTCCACGCTTCCCAATACACATTAAATATGCTTTCAAAAGTCAGAACTGACCAGACAGGTTCAAAAAGATGGGCTTTAATAATTGGAAAGCTCGAGGACATCTCCCATTAAAATGAATAGACATGCGAATATTATGGGATCTGGTAATTTATTTTTGCCTGCATATTGAATTTGCAAAAATATATATATATATTTTTTGCTTGTGTTGTTTTAGTTTTCTTAAAAGCTTCAGCATAGTTCACGAATGTGTCACCCATAGAGGCCTTGACGTCATGTCCCTCTTTAATATTATGCATATCTTAGATGTCAGATTTAAGAATCTGCTCAGATATGAGAATTTTAATACGTGCTACTAGTCGTTATTCAACGTAGATATTAAAAAAGATTGGCATTAATAAGCGAAAATATCGAGAACATCTGTCATTAAAACGAATCAACACAAAATCTATGGAAGATCATCCAGCGTTGCTTTTAAATACTTATTGTCATTTCTCTCTATCATCAAAGAGTTGCGCTTTGGGGTGCCTTCGTTCTAATGTTCATGGTCATGGACATGTAAGACAACTTAGAGATGCGATTGAGGGGCAGATGAAAGAAGAGAGA
>ML798738.1:318292-335935 GCA_009831015.1 Picea engelmannii | reverse complement strand
GAGCAATAAAATAAAACAAATGCAGAAACAAAAACACAGAAGACACACAATACAAGAGAGACACAGATTTACGTGGTTCACCCAGTGTGGGCTACGTCCACCAGAGAAATTGCCAGGTCTTTCCTTTATTATTATCCAGCAAATGAAGGGATACAACCTATAGAAAAACCCGCTGTAACTTCCTCTTCTTTCTCTCATAGTCTCCTCTCTCAGAATACAATATTCACCCTCAACCCTAGCCGCAATACATTTCCCTCATAAAAGAGGGTTGCCTTCTCGGGAAAAAAACCCTAACATAATCTCTACTGTTAGATCTGCGACCTTATAATGAACGGTCCAGATTTACAATGAAATTACAATATATTTTATAAGGCAATTTTTGCTTATGGGGCTTTGCCCCTGAACCCCCGCTAGGGGCCCTCTTGCCCCCAGACCCCCCAACCGGGGGGATAGGCCCCCCGGACCCCACAGAGGGGTACCCCCCCTCTGCACTCCCCCGCGTGGAAGAGTGTACATACTTCTGGGGTGTAAATACTTCATGGGGTATAAACACGGCTGAAAGTAAAAGACCTATAAATCAAGAAGATAATCAGGCTCCACAACCAACAGGCATAGGCCTGATTTTCCCCCTTTCCCTCCTAGCTCAGAGGAAGAGGAAGAGGCACAAAGAGAAGAAGAGAGAAGGGTAGAGCGTGATGATGAGCGTGAGGCAGAGAGGATACTAGGAGACATATATGAATGACCAGAGGGCAGTGGCAGGGCCCCTGTAGATCTAGAGACATCTTTCATGTAGGTTATCAATGGTATGTTAGCTAGTCAACGTACCATGTCTCAGTCCTTGGCACATGTGGTTGATAGATTGGCTAGAGTGGGCACCCCAGATACATAAGTCCCACGTGCAGCACAGGAGAACTTGGGAGCAGGCAGTAGACCCCAGTCACCCACTCACACATACACCTCTGCAAGTAGGATTCCCAGACTCTTTTTTCCGAGTTTCTAGAGGGCACCCTCTGTAGCAACACTGCCACCAATAGCAGAGAGGCCACCCACTCATGCCAATGACATTGCAGAGTATAGGAGGGAGTACACAACATTGGATCGTGACTTCCATCAGGACATGACCTTAGTCGTGTACCGTGGACTCAGACTCAGGAACTGCCCCAGAGAGCCATAGAGGGGAGGACCACAATAGCAGCAGGGTCATAACCTTGATTTCATCCAAAAATTTGGGAAACTCACCATCCCTTCTTTCGATGGATCGTCCAAATACACCACCAGAGCTTGGATACAGAAGCTAGACACGTATTACAAGCTCAACTAGATGACCGAGACAGAGGCCATCATTTTCGTGACCTTACACTTGAAGAGTGAGGCACACAAGTGGTGGTATCATGGACTGGTGACATTTGGTCACAGTTGCATCACCTCCTATAAGGAGTTTATAGATAGGCTCATGGACAGGTTTGACAGGAAGGATCCCGAGATACACTTCAGGGATCTAGCCTAGTTGCGATAAACTGACACAGCAGAGGCGTTCATCACAGAGTTTCAGCGGGTAGCCGTGGCAGTGACAGATATATCAGAGCCCAGGCTGATCATGCTATTCACAGAAGGACTCACAGAGCCTTTGAGAGGATGGGTGAAGGCATACAGGCCTCCCACTTTGCAGGATGCCATCCTTCGCACACAAGATCTGGCAGACTCAGTTCCAAAGACTAAAACTTTCTCCAAACCATTTGTGCTCCAGAGGGATCAAGACATGAAGCCATTCAAGAGAGAATGGAAGGGCAAGGAGAAATTGGATGATGAGACTAGGAGAGAGCTTATGAGGAAGAAGCTTTGCTTCAACTGCAGAGATTCTTGGGTCCTAGGCCACAGGTGCATGGGCAAAGGAGAGATTCATTATATTGAGGTAGCAACAGACAGCATGGACAGTGAGGAGGAGGAGCAGGACAGTGGATCCACTAGTTCAGAAGAGGAGTCAAGACCAACAGAGGAGTAACCTCCCCATAGACCACTGACAACGGCAAGAGCCCATCCTCCAGCAGTCCCACGACCACCATAACAAGCTAACAGGAGGAAACCAGCAAAGGGAGGTGTCATAGCGACCCTTTCTGGTGTTCCCAGGTATGATACCCTCCATATCAGAGGAATTATTTAGGGGCAATGGGCAATCACCCTAATAGATGGTGGGGCCACCCACAACTTCATCGATGCTTCACTAGTATCGAGACAGGCACTTCAAACAAAGGAGTTTGAGGGGTTTGATGTTGCGGTAGCAGATGGCCACACAGTGGAGTGTCTAGACAGAGTTCCAAACTTAGAGATGAAGTTAGGAAACTACACAGTGAGAGACACATTTTATGTGGTTGACCTATCAAACACAGATGTGGTGTTAGGAGTTCAGTGGATGATTACCTTGGAAAAAATCACTACCAACTACGAAACCTTGGAAATGGGATTCAGAGATCAGGATGGGAAGAAGGTTGTTCTAAGAGGTATGTCGACAGGAGCACCCAAGATAGTTTCAGCCAAGAGGATGGAGATAATATTTAGACTTGGGGAGGTAGCATATGTCGTAGAATGCTTGATCACTACTAAGAAGGATTCAGAAGGTCAACAACAATACCATACAGAGATCAATAATTTATTGGGACGACATCAGTAGGTCTTTGAGGCAATTCCACCAGGGAGACCACCTGACAGGGGGTTTGAGCACACCATTGAGTTGGAGGAGGGGGCCAAACCTATGATCACCCCCCCATCGTCATCCTAGGAGGTTCAAGGATGAGATAGAGAAGGCAATCAAAGAATTGCTGGTAATGGGACACATCAGACCGAGCAGTAGCCCATTTACTTCTTCAGTTGTCTTAGTTCTGAAGAAGGATGGCACCATGAGGATGTGCATTGATTACCGAGCCTTGAACAAGAAAACCATCAAGAACCGGTACCCTATCCCACTCATTGACGAGTTGATGGATGCACTGCATGGGCCAGTTTTCTTCTCAAAAATTGATCTACGCTCTGGATATCATCAGATCAACATACGAGAGAAGGACATAGAGAAGATGACATTTCGATGTCATTTTGGACACTTCGAGTTCCTGGTTATGCCATTTGGGATAACCAATGCACCCGCTACATTCCAGTCTTGCATGAGCCATATATTCAGGGATCAGTTAAGGAAATCAGTGTTGGTTTTCTTCAATGACATCTTGATCTATATATGGTCATGGTAAGAGCATATTAGGCACCTGGATGAGGTATCGAGCATCATGGAGGCATAGTCATTATATGCCAAAGAGTCCAGGTGTGAGTTCGGTATGACAGAGCTGCTTTACTCGGCCCATTTCATCAGTGCACAGGGGGTACAGGTGCACCAAGAGAAGATCAGGGCCATTTTGGATTGGCCGATGCCCAAGAACGTGACATAATTGAGGAGCTTCTTTGGGTTATGTAGCTATTACAGGCTGTTTGTCCAGGGTTTTTCTCAGCTTGGAGCGTCACTGACAGATCTTACCAAGAATGGGGCCTTTATATGGACCGATAAATCACAGGAAGCCTTTGATCACATGAAGGAAGTCATGGGCACTTGTCCAGTGTTGGCACTACCAGACTTCACCTTGCCATTTGTATTGGAGTGTGATGCATCCGACGAAGGGATCGGTGCAGTTTTGATGCAGGGAGGACACCCCATTGTATTCGAGAGCCAGAAGCTTAGTCAACTGGAGAGGTTGTACTCAATTTATGACAAGGAAATGTTGGCAATCATGCATGCCTTGACCAAGTTCAGACAATATTTGCTGGGCAACAAATTCGTGGTCAAGATCTATCACGATAGTTTGAAGTATTTCCTTGAGCAGAAGGACCTCAGTGAGTGCCAACAGAAATGGGTGACGAAGGTATATGCATTCGACTTTGACATAAAGTATGTTAAGGGGAAGAAGAACATTGTTGTTGATGCACTATCGAGGAGACCTGCGGCATGTTCTTTGATGGAGATTTCAACAGATTGGAAATCCCACTTGTTAGTTGAATATTCCAAGAACAAGTTCATTTGTGAGGTGATGGATGGGCAGATACAGGATGATCGGTATAGGGTCATTGATGATGTCATATTTTATAAGGATAGAGTCTACTTGGTGCCAGATTCAGGACTTAAGAAGAAGATCCTCACCGCAGTTCATGATTTACCTCTAGCAGGCCATCATGGGTTCTTCAAATCCTACAGACAGATCAGAGAGAGGTTCCTATGGAAGGGCCTCAAACAAGATGTTAGCCTCAAACAAGATGTTATGAGACACGTCAGTGAGTGTGTGACTTGCCAACATAACAAGTCAGAGCATGCTCTTCCAGTAGGGCTACTTCAGCCACTCCCCATTCCAGAGCAGAAATGGGAGAGTATGTCTATGGACTTCATCACAGGTCTACCCAAGGTCCAGGGTAAGGACTGTATCTATGTAGTGCTCGACAGATTGACCAAGTTTGCTCAGTTCTACGCTATACCGATAGAGTACAGTGCAACTCAGGTAGCCGAACTTTTCTTCAGGGAGGTCTTCAGACTTCACGGGTTGCCAAAGAACATCGTCAATGACAGGGACAGTGAGTTCATACAGACATTTTGGAGAGAGTTGTTTCGGTTGGTGGGAACATAATTGACACATAACACCAACTATCACCCTCAGACAGATGGGCAGACATAGATTTTCAACAAGTGGGTTGAAGGGTATTTGAGGAACTATGTAGGAGGACAACAGAGAATGTGGGTAAAGTGGTTACACTTAAGAGAACATTGCTATAACACCACCTTCCACATGTCCATTGGTATGACACCCTTCCGAGCATTGTACAGATATGATGCTCCCACTTTGGTAGACTTGGTCTTCAGGGAGAGCAGAGCTCCCAAGGCCAAGGATTGTATCATAGAGAGTTAGGAGATCCTCAAGTTGTTGAAAGAGAACCTGCAGATGGCGTAAAACCTACAGAAGATAAGTGCGGACAGGCACAGGATGGAGCGCAGCTTTGAGGTTGGAGATTTGGTTTTCTTGAGACTCCAACCCTATAGACAATCATCTCTGAAGAAGAGTGGGGTCGAGAAGCTCAAACCTAGATTTTATGGTCCTTACATGATCATGGACCTAGTAGGCGAGGTTGCTTACGAGCTAGAGCTTCCAGAGGGGAGCATGATTCATAATGTGTTCCACGTGTCTTTCCTAAAAAAGGCAGTGGGACAATTCATTAGCACATCAGAGGAGCTTCCCCCGTTATATGAGGAGGAACAATTGGAGTTAGTTTTGGAGGAGGTTTTGGAGTTCCGGGAGAGAAAACTGAGGAGCAGGGTCATTAGAGAATGTTTGATCAGATGGAGAGGGCTTCCTGTAGAGGACGCTACTTGGGAGAGAGAGCAGTTGTTGTAGCAGCCTGGACTGGTATTGCTTGAGGACAAGCAATTTCGAGAAGGGAGGACTGTAATGTCCCTTTCCAAATAGGAGCTCCAGAGAGGAGGCTTAATGGTCTAAACTGCCTCGTTAGACTATAGCCAGGGCCATAGAGGGGTAAACATGGTTACTACAGGTCACTCCAGTCACATGTGTTATATTCGGAAAGTGACATTGAGCTAAAAAGGGTTAAAAACACTTTTAAGTTATTATGAGTTGAAAATAGAAGTCAACAATGAATTAGGGTTTCAATAGTGATTTAGGGTTTTGGAAGTCAACAGTGAATTAGGGTTTCAGCATGATTTAGGGTTTTGGAAAGCTATAAAGGAAGGGTCAGCGACCTAATTCATCATTATGTAGATTATGACTTGTCATTGAGGAGAAGAGGCACATCTCATGAGAGATAGTTTCGTGTATTCTAGGAGGAAGACACCAGTTGGCTGATTTCAGTGTTGAAAGACACACTCTAGTCACCGGGAATATCATCCAGGTCTTCCATCATTCTTCATTGATTCTGCAGTGCTCCCATATTCCCGGTATTATATTTTAGTTGCTTATTTGTATTTCAGCTAAGATCCTTTTGTCTTTTGATCTAGCCGAGTGTTGTTATTTTATTCAGATGCAATTGCTTATTTGTATTTCGGCTAAGATCCTTTGTCTGTTCATCTAATCGAGTATTGTCAGTTTATTCAGCCGCATTCGACCATTTTGTAATCCATAGAGATATCATTATACAAACTTTGCAGTCCTTTGTCGCGTTTATTATTTGTATGATCATTTATATGTTGTAAACCTTTGATCCTACACACACATTAGAAAGGTTTCCTAGACTAGCCAAGTCAGGAACATTACATGCCCTTTCTATGGTATCCGGTTCCAGAGTTGGCTGGCTGACATGTCTTCATCTCCATCTATATCCTCACATGACAGATCCGACTGACTGTTGTTCCTTTCCATACTTACCCAATTTTATGTCTAGCACTGCGGGGTCGACGCTTGCGAACCCACCTGCTTATCATTCCGGTATATACATCTTGCACTCAAAACATCCGTGATCTACAATTCCACTGGGGGTTCCTCATATACATTAAATTCATTCAAAGTATATGTTGCTTCTTTCCATCCCCAACAACTTCATGTCCTTCCTGATATACATCAACAATGCTCTTACTAGTGACAAGTGGGCACAGTGGCATGGAAGATACTTTTGTGATCTGCAATTTATGCCTTAATTGGTGAGAACTTAGCAGGGGTTCGAAATTCCATACCTAGCGACATTTTGGATCGCGGGTTCTAGGACGGGAGGGCTCAAAATTGGGCCTCCATTGTTCTGTGCCCTACAAATAGCACCCAAAATTCCATGATATAAAAACTGACAAGCAGACTTGCGTTCTGGCTGATTCAACATTGCACTTCTATTGTTTTGTGTCCTCCAAACAACGCTCCCAGTTCCGCGATATACAAATTGACACATAGAATGCAAGGCTGGCGGGGTGGAGATTTCCGTTGTTTACGGATGCTAATCCCTATGAAGTATCTAACAGTATCTGGAAAATGTGACAACTGGACAGAGAGGTACAAAACAGTTGGGATTGCACCCTCCATAATATAGAAATTGACTACCGGATTTCGACATCATCCACTCTTCCATGTTACAGATTATGCATTCAAATGTTTGGAGCGATACAATTTGAACGTCGGGGCCTCTCGTCTACTACAAACACCTTCTCAGCCTGTTTTGGATCCTTCTGTTGCAGGGTTCACGAAATGTGCAACTCCAACATTGCCGGGTTGACATATCTTTATCTCCATATATACAATCGCACGACGAATCCGACCAATCGTTGTTGCTTTCCATACTTGGCCAATTTTATGTCCACGGTTGTCGGGTTGGTGCCAATTTCATCTCCATCTATATCCTCACATGGCGAATTGGACCGCCCGTTGTTCATTTTCATACTTAGTGAATCTTATGCCCATGGTTGCCCAATTAGCGCAATTGAACTATGCTATTTTTTGTTCCGTTATATACATCTTCCACTCAAAATTTTCATGATCTACAATTCCACTGCGAACTACTCCGTCCTTTTTCCCTTTTTTTCTTCCTGTGTATATAGAAATTGACTACCAGGTTCCAACATCGTCCCCTCTTCCGTGTTACAAATTATGCATTCAAATGTTCCAAACAATACAATTTGACCCTCGAGCCCTCACGTGATCTGGGCAGACGTTGTGACCCTATTTTGGATTCTCCTATTCACGGGTTCATGAAATCTCTAATTCTTAGTCAGTGTTTCAGGTTGGCGCATTTGAACTCTGCTGCTTCTTGTTCCGTGATATACATATTGCACTCAAAATTTTCGTGGTTTACAATTCCACCGCGGACTCGTTGGTCCTTTTCCCCTTTTCTTCTTCCCTTGTATTATCGCTTTGTGGTTATATACTTAGTCGCCTTTCTATGAGCACGGGTTCCAGCATTGGTGGGTTGACATATCTTTCTCTCCATCTATATAATCACACGACAAATCCGATCGACCGTTGTTTCTTTCCATACTTGGCCAATTTTATGGCCACGTTTGGTGGGTTTGCGGTTTCGAACTCTGATTCTTGTTACGTCGTGTACATCTTGCACTCAAAATTTCCGTGATTTACAATTTCAGTGTGGGCTCGTCGAACTCGCAAGCTTCACTCTACCACGACTCAGAAATGTTTCAAAGTATCTCTCGCTGCCTTGCATCCCCGCTAACTTCCCGTTCTTCTTGGTATACATTAGTTATGCTCTTACTAGTCATATACAAATTGCCCTCTGGGCTGTCCTACCATACCCTCTTCGTTGTTACGCGTATTGCACTCAAAAAGTTATGAGACATACATTTTGACCCTCGTGCCCTCACCTTCAACGGTTGTATCTTGCAACCCTATTTTGCAACTGTTTTTTTCTTGTGCCTGCAACCTTTGTACTTTCTTACTATGCAATTAGAAACCTTTCATGCAAACAACTGACCATGTAGGAACCATCAACATTTTCATTAATGGGCGAATCGCTCGAGGAGATCTCCCATTATTATGCATTAAACCAAGATGTGCAGAGAGCTATTTTCTCCCTTCCGATTGTTCATCTCAAACACGTGTCTTCGTGTTGGGCCACTCAAGAAATATGCAATGCTTAATTTCTCATTGCAATATCCCCGATGTTCGCATTTCTATGTATGCAATTACTAGTGTTTACTGTTAACAACACATCATGCAACAATCGCCCAAATTGTCATTGATCAACGAAAGTCTCAAGGACATTTCCCATTCACACGCCTTGGACCAAAATTTCCGTAGGGTTATATTATCCCTTCCAACTTTTCATTTCATTCATCGTTTGGAGAAAACAAATGTTCTTGTAGACTTATGGCAGTAGGTCGACAATAATTTTGTGGAGATACAGTAAATATGTTCGCACACAACGACTAGAACTTCCATTGGTCCAGGGCATACTTTTACCATTCATCCCATTCCGCCCAGAACGAAGTGATTTGGACCTCTGGAATTGCTCGTGCAGGCTGCGTCCCTGAGGTTTTTGATTGTAAGGAGGTGGTCTCTTGGTGCACCGAAAAATATATTCCAGGCCAAATAATTATTCCACTGTGTGACCATTCTCCTGTTTCTTTGTCACCTCTGGTCATCCCCGAGATGTTAAAATTGTCGAAGCCAACATTGACGTTTAGAGGACAAAATTGCAAGCAGTTTCTAGAAAAACATCATAACGGGTTGGACATCTTAGCCGACCTCCTTGAAGACCCGACAAAAATTCCTGAAGATATCACAAGGTTGCGGGTAAGTTCCTTTAGAAATCAATTCCGAGAAATTGCTTGTCTGTTTACAAGAATAACGAGACAGGCATCCATGACAAGCATTTCCCATATAATTATTTATATTTTGTATTTCACAGTCAAGGAACAATACATTTTCGATTGGGGGAAGCTAATTTACTTTGAGCTCTGTTCCCAGTTGTCACGATTCAAAGAATCAAGTAAATTTTATATGTCATCCTACTTTATTTTCGCAATTTTGCATTGTTGCTCGTTTCCAAAACTTTCTCTTTCCAATAAAATAAACCGTTGATTCGACCTAGTAACATTCGGGTACGAGGCCCTGTGGAGGCACAAGGTCTCCCATTGTTTTTATGAAGTTTTTAATGGCTTTGTCTCAGTTTTCAAAAATTTACTGTTAGGTAAGGATGCTTCGCAGATGTCTGGCCAGGCAACCAAGTTTTTGAACAGGAAGGGTAGACTTGAGCAAGAGGAAAATCACAGTGTCCTCATGGTCTTTGGCTCTAAGGAAAATCATGCCTTCCTTCTATGCAACATCACGGAAAAGATGTTTGTTGCATGTTATCCCTGATTTCTAGGGATAACTGTGAGATCATGTCTCGAGGCCCACATGTCCCAGACATGGAGTACGGAGAGCAGGATTGACCTGAGCATGGCCCTAGAAGGCCCATCCTTCTTCTTCTTCGTCGGACTTGTTCTGTCAAGTAGCAACAACATCCATCACCATCAGCTTGGACTTGCATCAGAGAAGATTCTTGCTCCATGAGGTAATTGGTCCAAGTATCATGGTATGTGTCATGTTTGATCATTATAACTTTCTTATGTATGCATCAGGTTCCTTGCACTTCTGACAATTGCTTGGATCTTACACTAACCCACTTGACCATTGTTGGGGGGATTAACGGGGTGCCTTAGCAAGCTTGTATCCATGGGTTTTGGTTAGCCACCAGGGGGGATTTGAAGAGCCATCATCCGCTCCCACCATACTATCACTTTACATCTTATCCCCCATACATCCATCCCATTCCCCTGGTCTGGCCATTAGGATGACCTTTGAAGGGTTACACTTTGTCCTGTGGGAAGAAGGGGCTAAAGGCCCAGGGGGTAAAAGCAGCTGGTAAAAGATAAAATCTATATGAAATAAAACCTAGAGATGCTTTTCCTAGGGATCCCCGAGAAGGCAATAAAAGGCCTCTTGATAAGAAACAAAAGGGACCCGAAGAAAAATAATAAAACAAGACCTAACCAAGAGGATGGGAGGTCTCATCACGAGCTGGCCCATTATGTTCATAGGTATCTAGCAGTATGACATTGCCATTATCTGGTCACCACGCCAGGGCAATGACCTTTGGTTGCATGGCCAAGGGAAAGGGGGTCTCATCACGAGCCAACCTTATCATTTCTGCGAAAATACCAGTGGGTAACACTATCAGCTCTTGTCACCACGCCAAGGCAGTGTCCTCTGGTCAGATCTTGAAGTAAAAAGAAAGAAAAAACAATAAATAAAGAACAAAGGCAATAAGGGGGCTAGGAAAAAGTGCATCCATGACTGGTACAACTCACCTCCTACAAAGGCACCCATGGACAATACCTACCCCTGGTCTTCACTATGACTGGACATCCTTAAAACCATATCACTTCATGTACATGGCTTGAATAATCTTCTGTGGAAACTTTCCTCTTCTTATGGATACTAGCCCAATAGGTTGTTCCGTCTATTTCTTCAACTTTGTATAGTAGATCAGTGTAATGTCTTTGAGCTATTAGATGATATGCTAGGGGCTTTATGCATGTGTTTGATAAATTTAATGATGAAATATGATTGAGATTTCTATGATCCCAAGGACTAATGAACCCATGGAGGGCGAAGTTTTTGATGTGCAGGACCATACCCGACGGATAGGTACCAATGGACCGGTACACATGGGGATATGATTAGCTCGGACCTCCATGGGGCTGAGGAGCCCATCAGATGGTTGTTGGGATGGCAGAGACATGACGACGTTGTGATGAGCTTTGCACAAAAAGAAAGAAGGACGTTCCGCTCAGGACACTTTGGCAGAGCCCGGCCTAGGGGGAATCACCCACTGCAGATGGAATGTTTGCCTTTGATGGACATGACGTCATCTAGGAGAGTTGGACAATTATCTTGAGCATGTGGCAATGTGCTGAGGCTATTGGCACGTGTGGCAGCTTGGAGGATGCCCTAGAAGGGCCAACGTCTCACTTCTGGATGTTGGATTTGCCCAAAAGGGGCCAACGTCTCCCTCAGAAGGGCTTGACATCCCACCTTTTGCTCATATTGTGACATTTTTCTAGCAATTAATGTTAAAACAGTGTAAATTTTGTAGTCAGCCTTGTCGGCTGTTTTAATGACCTATTTTTTAATTGAAAGGTCATGGATTGATATAAATTGAGGACGTTTTTCCTCATTTTCAACAGAACACAACTCACTCTCTTGTGAGAGACTATCTTTTAGCCTTTTGCTTGGTATTTTTGGTGTTGGAAGTGAGGCGCAACTCTTCTTGGAGGATTTCTCTTGGCATTTATGGTGTTTCTATCATGGAAGGTTTACAACTAGGGTTTGATTATGCATTCTTCATGATATGTAAGTGAATTTTTCATGCAAAACTTCTTAAGTGAATGGTTGTAGGCTTAATTTCTTACATTTGCTATTATATTGCTATTATATTGCTGAATCTTGAAACCCTAGGTAGCAAGCACACTAGTAGGTCATTGCTATATGTCCCCATGTTTGAGAAATTGTTTTAGCCATTGATAAAGGAAGATATAGCCTAGCAGCTGCTACACTTTTCTCCCTTTTTCTGAGCTAGCGTTGAGGTTATAAGTTGAAAAGAGGAGACGTCCTAAGCCTAGTTAAATCTACACCTAGGGTTTTCACCTCCTAGGGTTTGAAGGCCTTGCCTTTGCAACACCTTCTCCCTTAAATTTGTACTTTGAAGCTAGCTGTTTTGCCAAGTGTGTTTAGAGAAAGAGGAAGGAGCATGAGGCCTTGCTTAAGCAACACCAGAATGAGCCTCCTTCCCTTAGGGTTTTGATTCTAGGGCCCTGCCATTGCAGCACCATAGAACCCTACCCTCCAGTCTTTGAATTTTAAATCCTCCTGAGATCTTTTGCCCTTGCTTTTGACTCCATTTTACCCTAAGGCACTGGTTAGACTTACAACGTTGAGCTTTTGCTGTGTAAAATCATCTTTCAAACTTCAAATTTTGAAACCCTAACTAACCCTAACACTACTAACCTAGGCTGACGCCATACTTGACACAACAACCTTTCTAACTAGCAATCAAGCAATTAATGATGACGTCAAGCATTTATTGAGCTATTGTTGATTGAAAATACTGTTGGCTTGGTCATTATTATAGACACTGATGAGTTGGTGATCTTGCACAGGCTATTTAATAGAACGTTGACCTCTTTTTGTCTATTATATTGCTTGAAATCAGATAGTCAAGAAGTACTAACCCTTTGAATTATAACCTGCAAATACACATATAGTGTTGTTATTGTCTTGTTTCGGGCAGGTGTTCTCAACAGGGACTTCACTTCTTTATTGGCTGATTAGCCGGAATATCTGATACTGGTGGTAACCTGCGAGGAGGGATAACCTTACTTCTTGACCTTATATTCTTTGCCTCTTCAAACCCCAGGTTACCGGGGACGTCTCCCCTGGGCTAACCCCCCTAAACATAAAGAACCTCCCCATCGAGGTGACAGTGGGTGGGGAAGGTTCCTGTTATGCCAGTTTGTCCACTATCCTGTAGCCTGTGACCTAAAATACAAACTGCGCGATAACATTTTGGCATCGTTGCCGGGGAACACCGAGTCAATCTTCCTCAAATGACAAATCTTTTGGTGAGACCTTCCTCTAAATGCCTTATTCTTACAAGCTTACCTGGCGACTCCACTAGGGTGTTATTCCCCTTTTTCTTTGATAGTTTCAAGCAAATTATCTGGCGACTACACTGATGACGAAGCCAACAATGACTTCACAATGGGATCCCGGGAACTACAAGCCTTTGGACATGAGCAAAATCCAAGGATACCCAAGACAAATGCCCCAGATGTTCGAAAGATGCCTAGATTCACTGGTAGCGATGGGAAAGAGCTGACTTTCACATGAGCAATTTTTATTCTTATTTTGGACTCCATCCTGTTGATGATGATGCCGAAGATGTAGTGATGAAAATTTTTCCCACCACTCTTCACGGGGATGCTAAAAGGTGGTATGATAGTCTTCCTGATGCTAGCATCACCTCCATGAACCAGCTGGAAGAAGTTTTTCTCAAGGAATGGGGCATAAGTTTGGAAGACATCTCAGTACTGCTAAAAAGATTCAATCATATGAAACAAGATGAGAATGAAACTCTATTTAACTTCCAGAGTAGGTTTGAGGGCACTCTATATAAGATTTCTGCAAGCCATCGTCCCGAAGAAGAGTATATTGTCCATCTCTATACCCATGCAGTCTTGGCACACCTAGGTTTGCCCATCAGTAAAAGGGCCCCAAGGACGCTCAATGAAGCTTATGGCATGGCTAAAGAAATTGAACGAAACATCTTCTCATCTGGGATAAAGGACCTCTTCACCTCATGTACTCTTACTATGGAAAGTTTGTATTCCCATGAAAACCTTTTTGATGATTTCCAAGAAGAAGGGAAACAAACCATCATTCAACATGAGATGATTGAAGACATGGCCGAGGAGATGGAACCTAAGCAAAATGATGAAGTATCAATGTGTGCCCCTCCCTCTGATGAAGCAATCCTAGAGCCCTTTTCTCCTGCACAACAAAAAGAAGATGAGGTTAGTTGCGTTCCATTTCAAGATGCCAATCACACCTTGTTCCTTGAATCATAAAATGAAGGAGGAAAAGAAGCTTTGAATGAAGCTGATGGCCCTTGCCGTGCAATCGAAGACAAAGAAGCAATCCACGAGGATGAAACAATGACACATGCTGAAAACACCGAGGTCCTCGAAGTCCCTGCACAAAGAGAAAGAGTAAGTTACACTCCTCCCTTAGTTTTTTATAAAGCTTTACCTTGTGATCAAGAAAATGAGGAGGAGGAGAATGATTTTTCAAATGTTTCAAACCCTGCATGTTATGACACAGATAGTGACATTGTTGATAACATTGATGAGTTCATACATGTGGGGAGACGTAGGTGGGATATAGTTGGTTATGACCTGGATCCCATCTATGACACTAAGAGTCATTTCCAGTTGTTGCCCTTGCAATTGTCACAACTGATTACTTTCGACCAATGGAAACAAGGGGATGAGATTTTTACCCGTACTTTTCAAAAAACCAAGGATGACCTAGTACCTTATTCTCTTGATGATTTTCAGTCTTACCTTGAGATTTTTGATGAGTACCCTTCTGAGCACTTGGATTCTCTCCATGAAGATGATTGCCAACCACCACTGTGCTTAGATTTTGATACAAGTAAGGACATTGTTTGCCTAAAAAAGGTTTCTCATGACTTTTCGCTCCAGCCACCCGTTACTACTTTACCATGCTTTTCCATTAAAGGTGTAGTTGGGAAGTACCTTTTTTATGTTGAGTTTCCTCTTAGGCAAGCCCTAAACTCTAGGGTTTGGTTGGATGCTGCAAGTTTGAGTAAGTTGTCCCAGTTTTTCAACTTTCCCTTGGTATTTTGCCAGTCGTCTTTTAGGTCTTTGTCGATCCCTTCCTTGACTTCAAAGTGTGAGGATGCCCAAGGTAGCCAGTTTGCAAGCCCTTTGAGTCAGTTTTCTGAACCTTTCTCTCCTCATAACCCTTTCTTGAAGTGGATTGAGTACTTTCCTCAGAGTTGGACTTGGCAGGATTTTATCCCTCCCACCCGCCTCCATGAGTTAGAAATTGAGATCTCTAACGATATGATATATGTTCTAACCCATGTCATTTTTGTGCTTGATTTATCACTGTTTTGGTTTATGATGAAGCACAAAGGCAGGTATTGGGGTACATTGCTGGATTGGTTACACTGGTCGTCTGACTACATTGAGCATCCAGCCAACAGGTAAGTATAAGTAGGTAGGCATCTTCCGTGTATTATACCATCTGCATTTCATGTTTGTTTCCTCATATGCATATTGTTTGTTTTATTTCACATACATATATGTTATATTTGTGGGGTGGCAATACCACCCCACCTATGTTGCTGATGCACCTCTTCGAGTGTGAGCAGGTCTGCAGGTTTATGCCAGAGATGCTGAGGTTCTCATGCGCTCTACGGTGAGCACATGTCCCCGAGTTGGAGCCAGATGTTATCCCCGATTTCTAGGGATAACTGGGAGATCATGTCTCGAGGTCCACAGGTCCCAGACATGGAGTACCGAGAGCAGGATTGACCTGAGCATGGCCCTGAAATGCCCATCCTTCTTCTTCTTCGCCACATTTGTCCTGTCAAGTAGCAGCAACATCCATCACCGTCGGCTTGGACTTGCATAAGAGAAGACTCTTGCTCCATGAGGTAATTGGTCCAGGTATCATGGTATGTGTCATGTTTGATCATTATAACTTTCTTATGTATGCATCAGGTTCCTTGCACTTCTGACAACTGCTTGGATCTTACACTAACCCACTTGACCATTGTTGGGGGGATTAACGGGGTGCCCTAGCAAGCTTATATCCATGGGTTTTGGTTAGCCACTAGGGGGGATTTGAAGAGCCATCGTCCGCTCCCACCATACTATCACTTTACATCTTATCCCCCATACATCCATCCCATTCCCATGGTCTGGCCATTAGGATGACCTTTGAAGGGTTACACTTTGTCCTGTGGGAAGAAGGGGCTAAAGGCCCAGGGGGTAAAAGTAGCTGGTAAAAAATAAAATCCATATAAAATAAAACCTAGAGATGCTTCGCCCAGGGATCCCCGAGAAGGCAATAAAAGGCCTCTCGATAAGAAACAAAAGGGACCCGAAGAAAAATAATAAAACAAGACCTAACCAAGAGGATGGGAGGTCTCATCACGAGCCGACCCATTGTGTTCATATGTATCTAGCAGTATGACATTGCCATTATCAGGTCACCACGTCGGGGCAATGACCTTTGGTTGCATGGCCAAGGGAAAGGGGGTCTCATCACGAGCCAGCCTTATCATTTCTGTGAAAATACCAGTGGGTAACACTGTGAGCTTTGGTCACCACGCCAAGGCAGTGTCCTCTGGTCAGACCTTGAAGTAAAAAGAAAGAAAAAGCAATAAATAAAGAACAAAGGCAATCAAGGGGCTTGGAAAAAGTGCATCCATGACGGGTACAACTCACCTCCTACAAAGGCACCCACGGACAATACCTACCCCTGGTCTTCACTATGACTGGACATCCTTAAAACCATATCACTTCATGTACATGGCTTGAATAATCTTCTGTGGAAACTTTCCTCTTCTTATGGATACTATCCCAATAGGTTGTTCCGTCTATTTCTTCAACTTTGTATAGTAGATCAATGTAATGTCTTTGAGCTATTAGATGATATGCTAGGGGCTTTATGCATGTGTTTGATAAATTTAATGATGAAATATGATTGACATTGCTATGATCCCAAGGACTAATGAACCCATGGAGGGCGAAGTTTTTGATGTGCAGGAACATTCCCGACGGACAGGTACCAGTGGACCGGTACACATGGGGAAATGATTAGCTCGGACCTCCATGGGGCTGAAGAGCCCATCAGATGGTTGCTGGGATGGCAGAGACAGGACGACGTTGTGATGAGCTTTGCACAGGAAGAAAGAAGGGTGTTCCACCCAAGACACTTTGGCAGAGCCCGACCTAGGGGGAATCACCCACTGCAGATGGAACATTTGCCTTTGATGGACAGGACGTCACCTAGGAGAGCTGGACGATTATCTTGAGCGTGTGGCAGTGTGCTGAGGCTATTGGCATGTGTTGCAGCTTGGAGGATGCCCTAGAAGGGCCAACGTCTCACTTCTAGATGCTGGATTTGCCCAAAAGGGGCCAACGTCTCCCTCAGAAGGGCTTGACGTCCCACCTTTTGCTCATATTGTGACATTTTTCTAGCAATTAATGTTAAAACAGTGTAAATTTTGTAGTCAGCCTTGTCAGTTATTTTAATGACCTATTTTTTAATTGAAAGGTCATGGATTGGTATAAATTGAGGACGTTTTTCCTCATTTTGAACATAACACAACTCACTCTCTTGTGAGAGACTATATTTTAGCCTTTTGCTTGGTATTTTTGGTTTTGGAAGTGAGGCGCAACTCTTCTTGGAGGATTTCTCTTGGCATTTATGGTGTTTCTCTCATGGAAGGTTTACAACTAGGGTTTGATTATGCATTCTTCATGATATGTAAGTGAATTTTTCATGCAAAACTTCTTAAGTGAATGGTTGTAGG